>JWZX01003064.1:0-22785 GCA_001275005.1 Chrysochromulina tobinii
GCCGCGCTCGCCGCGGCCGATTCGGCCGCCGCCGCTGCCGTCGCCGTCGCCGCTGCCGCCCCCGTCGCCGCCGCCGCCGCCGCTGCGGACGGCGAGACGACTCCGCGCGCTGCCCCGAGCGCTGTGAACAGCACGACTCCGCGGCCGGTGCCCCCGAGCGCTGCCCCGAGCGCTGTGCACAGCGCGCTCGCGACGCCCGCGACGGCGCGCCACCCGAGTGCCACGTCGCTCACTGAGAGTACGGCGGCTGGCATCGCCGCTGGAATCGCTTCGAGGGCAGCCGCGAGGCCCCCCGATCACGCTCACCATGGCGCGTCGGCGGAGGGGCCGTCAGCGGTGGCGGGGGCGGGGGCGGAGGCGGAGACGGAGGCGGCCTCGGTGCTCGCAGTGCGGGCGTGCGCGAAAGAGCTGCACACGGCCTTTGGGCTCCGGCCGCTCGCGCGCGCGACGGCACCCTGGGGTGCCGCGAAGCTCGGAGTGGCTCTCTCCTCGCTGGGATTCGCGCTGCAGCACGCGCAGCAGCACGGGTCGGCCTCGCAGATCTCGCTGCTGGCGGCCCTCGCACACGAGTACGAGCTCGCGGCGCGTCTTTTTGGGCTGCTCGGCGCCTGCGAGGCGCGCCAGGACACGTGCGGCACCAACGGGACGCTCTGGTGCCTCGCGGAGCTCGCTCACTGCTGCGGCGGGCGCGTGCTGCGCCTGCCTTCCCACCCTGAACACGAGGCGAAGCTCTTCGAAGCGCTACACCATCCAGCGACGCCGTGCGTTCTGCTCGCGCTCGCGTGCCTGCGTGCCGCCGCGGCCGATCCGCTCTCGGTGCGTCGTGTCGCGCGCGAGCTGCGGATGGTGCAGCAGCTCTTCAAATCTGACTCGAGCGAGATCGCCCTGCTTGCATGCGCGGTCGTCGCCAATGTCGAGTCATACTCGCACGCGCGCCTTTGGTACTCTCGCGCGCATACCGAGGCGGCCAAGCTGCTCGACACGGCCGCGCCCGCGGCGCCCTTCCCGCTTGCGCTCTACTCTGCCGCGCCACGCCCGCCGCCCATCCTTGCCGACCTCGCACCCACGGAGTCGCTTACCGAGCTGCCACTGCCGCAGTCGCCGACGCCGACGCCTCGCGAGGCAGCGGACGCGGCGGTCGAGGCGGCGGTGCGGGCGGTGCCGAGACTCGCGTGCCAGCTGCACCCGTGGATCGCGGCGAGCGTACGGCGTTCGGCCGTGCTGCGCCTCGCCGCGACGCTGCACTCCGCATGGTTGCGAGGCTCGCACGATCCCCTGCTTCTCTATCTCATGGAAGCGTCCCTCCTTGCGCGCCGCCTTGTATTCGCTCTCGAGCGTGAGCTGGATGCAGACGAGCCCGCACGGCACGCATGCCTCTTTGCGCTGAGTCTAGTGCCATTGCTCGGCGGCGCGGCGCTCGTCGCGACGCCTGATGTGCTCCAGGGACGGGTGCTTGCGGTGTGCATCGCGCCCGCGCCGACGGATGCCACTCTGGCGCTGCACATCGTGCGCAACGCCTCGGCAGACCCGCGCCTCTGTGACGTCCTCTTGGAGGCTGGCGTGCTGCCTGCGCTACAGGAGGCGGCGAGCAAGCAGCCTTTTGAGCTCGCGGTGCTCGCCTGTGGCGCCCTCGCCAACCTCGAACAGCTCGCCCAGCACAGCGCCGAAGCGGGGAAGGCCGACGGTGCGCCGGCGGTGGCGCAGCCGGAGCCGCCACACATCGGTGAGCCACACGCCCCGCCACTCACTGTTCCGCCGTCGCTTCTGCTCGCGGCAGCCGCAGCGAGCGACGTGCTAGCCGCGGTGACATTGAGCGGCGACGGCGCGGCGGGCGGCGCGTTTGCCGATGCCGACGCCGCCGCGGCCGCCGCGGCTATGCTACCAGGTGGGGCCGTCGGTAGCATGAGCCACCGAGCACTCCCGTGCCTGTGTCAGCAATTCGCCGCCTGGGCGCCACCCGCGCTGCAGGAGCGAGGGCTAGCGTTTCTGGGCTTGGTGCTCGCCTCGCGCTCGGTGGACAGCGGCATGGCTCTCGAGCTGCTCCGGCGCGCGTGGACGGTTACGCGCCTGCTCAACTTACTCCACGATGTCGGCGACGCGGAGGACGAAGACGCACTCGCCGCCGCCGAAGCCGCGGCCAGTGCGGCCAGCTCAGGGCGTGTCGCCCCACCGCCCGCGCAGCCCGACGGCGCACTTCGTGATGGCGCCTTGCACGCCCTTGCCCTAATCGCCCACCGCGGCGGGCTGCGCCTCTTTGAACAAGCCGAGGGTGGCGTAGCGCGCGTGGCGAGCGTCCTCGGAGGTGCGTTGCTCGCACCGACGGCGGCGACGCGCGCGCACGCGGCCGCTTTCTGGTGCGCCGCGTGCGTGTGGGAGCCCTTCGCGGCGCTGTTGCTGCGCGCCATCTTCAGCGTCAACGCGGCCGTCGCCGTCGGCCTCCTGCTCGAGAGCAAGGCCACCACAAGCGCGAGCAGTGCCCGGCGCGGCGCATTCGTCAACGGCCTCGGTGTGCTCCAGGCGCTCGCCGAGCCGCACGACTTGCTCACTGCTCCGTCGGCCGAACGAGCTGCCGTACTCGACGGCGCGTACGCGGCTGCGGGCGCACTCGCGAACCTGCTGCAACACCCGAGGCTGCGCCCGCTGTGGACTTACGAGGCAGACAAGCTCGCGTACCTCGTTCGCGTCGACGCCGAGGAGGAGACGCGGCTCCTCCGGCTGCCCGAGCGGCTGCTGCTGCCCGACTCCGAGGGCGACAACGAATCGAACGCCCTGTTAGGCACCTTGGTCAGCGCGTTTTAGTGTGAAGCCACTGTCGAGTCGAGTGCGGTTGAAAAACCAATGTTCCTAAGTGGATCATCTCGACCTGTACCCCGTTTTGTACCACGGTGTGTCTGTGTCTCAATAACTCGACTCACTCCGCGGGAGCGCTTCAAGCACTTTAAGGCCTTTAACGCAAAGTTCCCGATGCGCGATCATGCGCTTCAATTTTGATGCACGCGGCGAGAGGGTGAGATGATTGATACAGGTTGTCACCGGCTGCGCCCGAATATTGGCGCATGAGCCCGTCCACTATCTCGTGGTCGAAGATGGCCAGCACACTTGTTCTCTGTGCAAGTTCTCTGTGGAAACCTCAACTTCAGGCGCCTCAACGACCAGGATGCGCTCGGCGCGCGTGCGCACGCAGCCGAGTGGAGACAGCCGCAGTCGCTCACCCATACATGCACGCACCGTCTGCTCGATCTCGCGCATACTCGGACGTGGTGGCGCTGGCGCGTCAGCACGCGGCGCCTCGGCGTGGGCGTGCGCGCGCTGCTGGCGCTGCTCGGACGGTCGGCCGTAGAGCGCATCGCACACAGCGCGCGTGAGCGCAGGCTCCGCACCGATGACGTAGGGGTGCGGCGGCAGCAGAGTGCCCACAAACACGGGCACTGGTTCATGCGGTGGCGCCATGCGTAGCCGCGGCGCATTCCACTGGGCTGCCTCGGCAATGAAGGGTCCGGTGGGCGGCGTGGCAAGTACGCCACGCTGAGCCGCGGCGAGCTTGGCCCTCGTGCTGCGCGAGCGCCGCTGCCACTTCAAAACAGCCACTCTTCAACTCAAGAAGCGCACACACGACCGCGCTGGGGCCCTGTCCATGTAGGACAACCATGTCGATCTCGCCAAGCAGCTTTCCGCGCGACTCCACCCATAGGGCGCCGCGCCGATACCAGAAGCCGCCCGCCGGTCGACTGGGGCTCTTGAGCAGCTCAACGAGCATCGCGAAGCAAAGCCCGGCCCGGTCGCGCTCGAAGCCACTCCCGCGGCTCTGCCGCTCGCGCCCCTCGGTGGTGTCGAGAGCCGTGTACTGCTCCCAGAGTGCTGCGGCGCCACTCTCGTCCCATAGACGATGCAAGCGCTGGTGACGCTGCCACGCCGCATCATCTGCCAGCTGCTCACGCAAAGTTGCCTCGCGGGTGCGCGCCGTCACCGACGCGGCCGCGGCCGCCTCCGCTGATCTTTGAAGTACGGAGGCTAGCTCCTCCTCCGTGGGCGGCGCGAGGCCCTTGGCCGCGTGCTTCGAGCGCAGCCCGTTGAAGGCACGCTGGCAAGACGCTGCATCTGCGAGCGGTGCGACCGACTTTTGGCACGCCGCCACTGCCACCGTCCATGCGTGGTACACGTCCCCGCGAGGCTGGTCATTAAGTGCCGCCGCCAGTGTGCTGATTTCGGCGCCACGTCGGAAGCCGAGCTCCGCGTGGAGCTGCTGCGCCGCAGGCAAGGCGTCATGTAGCGCAAGCAAGCGCTCGTTTAGCTTGCGAAGCAGCTTTGTTCGAGGTGAGTCGGAGAGGCTTTTTCGCACATGCTCGCAGAAAGCAGGAAACACCTCTTGGGAGCTCTCTTCTGCCTCATCGTCGTACAAGCCAGAGCGCGGAAAGGCGCTGAGCAAACGCTCGACCCGCTGCCGCAGCTCGGGCTGCTGCGCAAGACGCGAGCGCGCTTGCCGCCATTCGGCCTCCGTGGGTTGGGTCACCACAGCCGCGAGGGCCATTATTAATGAAAGGTGCTCGATTTCTCGAAATGACCGTGCATACCGGTAAAAAGACACCGGGGGGAGCCGGGACACACACGGGACATACCGGTAGTTCGAATTGGGAGGTTGTGGAGTTGACCTTTTCGATTGAGAGACGCTTTGTGTTCTATCTATATCCTATGTGCCTTATACTTGTGCACAGGTACATAAAGAATCGCGCCTCGAATCATCCAAACTTACTCCTTGGACGTCGAGAGCGAGCGAAGGCACGTCTTCACAATCTTGACCTGCGCATCGGTCAGCCCGAGGCCCGGAGGGCCTCTTCTGGCCTGGAGCTCCGCGGCCTTGAGCGACTTTGGATGGAAGTCAGCGGGCAGGGCACGCAGGTACGCCTCCACACGGCGCGGCAGCGGTGCGCGCCATTCCTCAGTGCGGAAGCCTCCAAGCGGCAGCCAGCTGAGCTGATCTGCTGCCGCCGTGCCGCCCTCGCCCTCGACGGCATGCTGCTGGGCGGCTCGGCGAATCTCTTCGCTCCCCTTGGCCATCGAGGCGAACTTTCGCTGCCTGCGCGGCGCCTTCGTCTCCGCGTCCCCGCCGCTGCCGCCCCCCTCCACTGCCAGTAGCGCCTGCATCTCCGCCAGTGGCACGCCACGCAGCTGGAGGACGGGTGCCTCCCCGTACTTCCCCAAATGGCTGTGCAAGCTCATCTGGGCGCCGGAGCTCACATTCCACGCAGCGCGCAGCTCCCCCAAAGGCAACTCGGCCACGTCGGAGAGGGGATGGCCGAGGGGATGGAGCTGTCCGCGGTCGAGCAGCCCGCGGTAGTCGATGTCATACAGGAAGTCGATGCCCGAGCACCAAGGGTCAATGTGGTGCGGATACGGCAGCCAAATGCACTGTGCATCGGCGCCGCAGCCTATCTCGAGCCCGCGCAGGTGGCGCGCCTGCAGCGCCTTGTGCATGTAACGCACCGAGCATGCAATCGGCGGCATGACCACACGGCGACGGAGTAGCAAGCCGAGCAGCAGAAGCCGCGCCGCGAATCGGTCGTATTCCTGCATCGACGCAAAGGCGCCCGGGTGGACGACATCCACGGCTGTTAGCAGCTTACCTGTCGCCGTCCATGCACGCCGGCGTCCGGCTGCGTCGTCGATTGGCGCCTTCTCTGCCTCGGGGGCGCGCGCGGAGACCCACGCCTCAGGCGCCACCGCGTCTGCCCCATCCTGCCATACACCAAAGGCGCGCATCATCACGCGTCGACCCCATGACTCTTGGCGCAGGCCGGCCATATGGACCATCACCGTGGGAACCCGGTGCTCCGGCATGCACAGACGCTTCTCGGTATACGAGCGCCCCGCCCACGCCCAGGACGACGCGTGGCACTGCCGAAAGGCGTCAAAGAAATGGCCGTAAGGGAAGTGTGCAAAGAGCCACGGAGGCGCGAGCGAGATGGTCCCTGTCCGCGCAGAGCTGTTGCCAGGGACGAGGAGGTCCCCGTCGTTGCCGCCATCCGTCGTGCGCTGATCACACAGGTGAGGGTCATGCCGCGCCTCAGTGCGGCGATGGCGCACGCGACGGCGCCCGGCGGCAACCGAGCCGGCCATCAGTGAGCATTCGAGCCCAAGCTCCGTCGGCCATCTTGCGGCGCGCCTCCGCGACCCCGTCGCACCCGTTCGCCGACGGCCGCGACCAGCATTTGCGCGGCGCGAATCGCTCCTTGAACCGCGCCTCTGGGAATTCGACGCCGCCCGCGAAGCTGACTTGACCGCTCAGGGAGGAGGCGATGATGTCGTTGAGGTTCGCCTGCTCGTCCGCGTTCGCGAAAAAGGGGGCGCGCGCCCAGTCGCTGTGCGGCAGTTCGCGCACCGATTCGGGATTGTAGGTGAAGCGCGCGACGCGCCTGTTGAGCTCTTCGAGTACCCACGCCGCGCCGTCACCTCGGCGCACATTCTGCACGTAGAATACGCCAGCGTTCGCAAAGGGGTTGTCCTGCTGGAAGACTAGCTGCCGATCCTTGAAGGCGCTCTTGAATAGCGGGTACGGGTCCGCGAACCAGACAGTGTCGCCATCAAGGTGCAGCACGTTGAGACCGTGGTCGAGGACCAGCCGCTCGAGGAGCACCTTGCGTGCTTCGTACAAGGCGAGCGCCTGCCGCGGGAAGTTGTCGTTGTAGAGCGACGAAGGCCGCTGGCGCGCCCACTGCGAGGGCCACCACACGCACGCGACATCAGGGAGCACTTCCCAGAGCCGCTGGCACACGGGCCGATCGGGCGCGAGCACGAGCATGTGGAAGAGCGACATCGCGCGGAAGGAGAGCACGAGATTGGAGCCCATGCGCAGCGCGCCCGCACCACCCAGGCACAGCAGCATGATTTCGCCGTCGGCGGCCGCGGCAGGCAGGGTGCGAGGCAGCGTCGACGCGTCATCAAGATCGCCGCCAGGCTGAAAAGATGGCCTAAGAGGCCTGTAGGCGCGGTGCAATGCTCGAAGCTCCGGCGTCGCGATGCGCGCGCGGGCTTGGGATAGGAGAGCGAGAGGTGTTGTCGGCATTGGAATTCGTGCGGTCGCACGAGACACCAATAGTCCCCACCGCCATCGCTCTTCCTTCAAGACCTCTTCCTTTTAAGTTCATGCGCTGTGAGTGTGAAAGGAGGATCTCGAATCCTTTTCTTCTTTTCTTTGGTGTCGTTTCTGACCTAAACTTGACTTGACTTGACTTGACTTGACTTGACATCCAAGTTGAGCACTCAATGCCACCCGCCTCGAAGAGGCCGTGGACCGATGGTATCGTCGATCGGTTGAGCATGGCCAAGGACGCCGAGCACATGCGACTGGCCGTAGACACGGACACCGAGCACAAGCGCTTCAAAAGCGTACTCGAGGAGTCCGCGGCTGAGTTCGTCTGCCCGATCACCCAAGAGCTGCCGGTTGACCCGGTTACGGCCGAAGATGGGCGCGTGTATGAACGGAAAGCCATTGAAGAGTGGCTGGCCCGTGGGAATGGCAAATCGCCATCAACCAACGAGCAGATGGGTGGCAAGCTTCTGCCGGCGCTGCAGGTGAAGAATATGATCAGCATCATGGTGAGGAGTGGTGCGCTCTCGGGTGACATCGTTCAACGATGGCAACAGAGACTCGATGATGAGGAGCGTGTGCAGCAGAAGGTAGAGAAGGCACGGGCCGGTGATGTGGAGGCCATGGTCGAACTTGGCAACTGGTACAAGAATGGAACACACGGTCTAAGGATATCGAACAGCGAGAGCTTTGGATGGTTCAAGCTAGCGGCTCTTCATGACGATACTCAAGGCATGTATTGTTGCGCAGACGCCTATCATAAAGGGAGCGGCTGCGAGCGTAATGAGACGATGGCCGTGTACTACATTACTCGAGCAGCCGAGATGGGCAACCGTCTCAGCGCCTATCAGCTCGCCAGAGCATTTGTTTTGGGTGTCATCGGGCTGCCAAAGGATCGCGTGCTCGCCAAGAAGTGGTACCTCACATCCCTCGAGTCAGCAGCCTCTTCGTTCAACGAACTTCCTGTGGAGAAACGAGTTTTAGCGATTGATGCGCTCGGGAAATTGGATGAGCTTGAACCTAAGTGCCAAGAGTGAAAGCTCAGCCATTGTGTCACTCCGGAGAACGTCTATCGGGTACGGTACTCGTCTACGGGTAGCCCCCGTAAAGCATGTTCGTTCCGGAACGATGTGGTCGAGATGCGACTGGAGCATGAATTTTTGGAATATGAATACTTGACAAGCGAACGCGTCGTGGAGAGCACCAAGAACATGTAGACTTGACTTGACTTGCAACTTGACTTGACTTCCCCCGCGTGCGGGCCACAGAAGGAAGAATAGAACTCCTGCCCACTTTTCGTGCAACCATGGACATGGACGACATGATGAATGCCTCCTTCGATGACCTGCGTAGGGAGATTGCCCCGGCTGCGCAGTCGGCGTTCGGACCGGGCGCCGCAGCAACCATGGCCATGGCTGGTGGCATGAGGTCGATCATGGGCGGCGCCAGCGCGGTGCCGATGCTCATGGGTGGCGGCACCCGTGGCCCGCGGGCGCTGGTGATCCCAGAGCATCGCCAGGAGCTGCAGGTCTTCTTTTGCGGGAAGGGCGCCAAGCCCGCGGCTGGCGTGGAGGTGCTCGACTCGCAAACAGCACTCGCAGCCTGTTCGGGCAAGAATGACTTCATTTTGTTCGAGCCTCTTGACGAGGCCATGCGCCGAGGACAGGCGGTCGTGCTCGTGCTGCCCATGGGCGCGTCGCGTAAAGAGTTGAATCAGGCGCAGGCGTACCTCGCCGAGTCTCTTGCCCGCTGGCTGAGCGAGGAGAAGACCGACGGCGCCGGCCGGCCGTATGGCGAAGTAAAGGATGAGGACCCGACGCTGCGCAAGCACTTCACGCGGGCGCAGATCAACGCGATCCGCTCGTTTGGTGGTGTCCACGAGGGCAAGTAGTCGGTGCTACGGACGATCGGCAAACGCTGGCGCGGTCGTCGAGCTCAAAAGCTGAAGCTCGATAGCTGAAGCTCGTATGCACGCCCGGGATGCATGGGGAACGTCTTCATGATTTGAAGGGGCTCGCTTGCGTGCCGAGATATAGTTACAGAAGCGCTGGAGATGGATAGTCGGGCGTGGCGCACGAGCCCAATTAGTTGTAGTTTGTGTTTTAGACGAAACGCGTTTTGCATGCACGCGTGTAGGATCGCGTACTCTACTGTTCGCGTCCCTCTCCAGCCAGCCAGACGTGCGAGTTGGACCGACGAGCGGTCTCTCCGCGCGGACCAGCGTGCTCCATGCCCGCAGTCACTCGGCAGCGCCGCTCCATGCCCGCAGTCACTCGGCAGCGCCGCACACGCGAATCCCATCAGCCGGCGGTGTTCGCGCTGGCCGGCTCGACCGAGGCCATCGCATCTGTCGCCATCGCCGTCGGCATCTCCGAGGGCCTGCGTGGCCTCGCACGCCTTCAGCTTGTCAGCAAGGCCTTTTGCACGGCAAGCACGCTCGCCGAAAATGTACTGCGCGTACTCAACGACAAGACGGCGGCACCGCTGCCTCTCACGGACAAGCTCGCCCAGCCACTGTACCTAGCCGCGCGTGACGACGGCAGCCTTGTTGCCACCCACGCCCTTGGACCTGAGATCGTGTCCATCCATGCGGTGCGTGAGTCGTGTTATCACGTGCAAGCCCAAGCGCGCACGCCGCGCGTGACGCGGGCGCCCGCACGCTCCTACACGCCGCTGACGATCGCGGCGACCTCGGCGCGCACCGACCTGGGCATGGAGGGTGCGCTCCGCGGCGTCGCGGTAGATCGTGATGGCGCCGTCTACGTTGTCCACCGCAACGAGAGCCCTCGGAGAGCAGTTCGATACGGTGATACGATGCGGTACCCGCAGCTCGAGAGCGGCCACATCGTATCGAAGCTGCACTTGAACCATGCTGGCCGTGGCGTCGTTCAACAGACGTCGGTTCAAGAGGGTCCGCACGGCGGCATCGAGCTCGCATTCCCGTCTGGCCTCTGCCTGCACCAGTCGGCCCGTGACGGCGGTGCCATGAGCGACCATGCGGGCGTGAGTGAAGGCGGCAGCAGCCTCTTCGTGTCGGACGTCTTCAACCACCGCGTCGTCCAGTACGACACTGCCAAGCTGCATCCGATCGCCATCTTTGGCACCTTTGGCACGGGCGAAGGCTGTCTGTTCACCCCATACGGCCTCGCCTCGCACGGACGCACGCTGTACGTAGCCGACAATGGTAACAACCGCATCAGCTGCTTTGACATCCCTTCTGGTCGTGCCCGCCGCCCAATCGGTCAGGGCTGGCTGGTGCAGCCGCGCGACGTCGCTCTTGTGCGCTCGGGCGAGGCGGTGATCGTGAGCGAGTGCACACGCCTCGACGTGTTTGCTGTCGCGACTGGTCAACTGCTCCAGGTGGTCGATCTCGGCCGGCTCGCACGCAGCCTGTGGGGTCTCACCGTGGGTGGAGGCGGCAAGGGCGGCGCCGACGCTGATGAAGCCGACGTCGTCCTGCCGACGCCGCGTAGCCGCCAGTCTGCCGCAATGACCAAGGTATTCGTGGCTGACAACGCGGGGGATCAGATCATCGGCATCGACCTCTTCGGTGAATGAGGACCCGAGGACGGCGCAGTGGCGCAACCGAGCACACAGTCACAGCCTCAGATCACGAGCGACGATCGATGAGACGGCAAGGACAGCAGAGGGAGCAGAGCTGCTGCAGCGGCCTAGGCTTGTAGCGCAGGATGGGTGGAAGTTGGTAAGCATCAGTCGCGCATAACGCGCAGGCCACCTCATGTCAGTCGCAGGGCGGGCTCAGGCACACACTGCGTCACGAGGCCCGAATAACGGAAATCCGCAAGCCGCCCGCGCCCCACAAACGGCGTCACAGTGACAGTCGTACTGTACGTACGTGAGTCATTAATTTTTGATTACGACGAGCGGAGTACTAGCCACGACATAGAAACACCATGTGTACATCTAAACTGTAATAACGGCGGGGCGCGGCGGCTGCATAGTACCTCAACTGTCGAAAGCAGTGACAAGAAAGCTCTCTGCGAGGAAGAGCTCGCTCAGGCTTGAGGTGGGCGTGAGATGCACGCGCCGCTTTGTGCCTGTCAAACGGTCCAGCACCTTGTACTCGACGCGCATCGTCGACGGCTTGAGCGTGCAGTCCAAGAGAGCGGAACCTTGCTTGCTTAGGTCCTTGACGAACGCCTGCACAGACGCTGGGTGGCCCAGGTGCACAGGCAACTGCACCTCGCACCGCCGCCCTTGCCAGATGAACTTGCACGTCACCGACGGCGTGGACTTCGTCTGGCCAGGCGACCGATCGTCTGACGCTGACGCCGAGGGCGCAGCCAAAGGCACCACGACTGTCTCAGTCATCTTCTGAATCCTCTGGAAGCGAGCACTAAGAAGTTGACTGGACGTTGTCGGCGGCTGTGCGGGTTCGACACTGAGGGCATCAGGCTCGAGTGCCTTCATGCCCGAAGCATACCGTCTGCTCTCTTTCGCGACGACCCCAGCATGCTTAGAGATCAGCGCGTCATCGCCATCGTCCATGGTGTACATGGTCTGTCGCTTGGTCCCCATCCTTCGATTCCCCTTCCGGATGCTGGCTTCTTCCTGAGCAAGTAGCCCATCATCCTCATCCTCATCATCCTCATCGGCACCGCCCTCAAGTGCGGCGATGGTCTTGCCTGTGCGCGTACGGAGCATGCTGAGCACCATCCCCACCGAGCACACCACCAGCCCAGCCACCAGCCCGGCCACGGCGCCCTGCACGATCGGCAGCATCGAGCCCAGATCTTCGCCCTCGCCCTCCTCCTCGTCGTGCATCCGCGACATACCCGTGCTATCGCCGCCATCGCTTTCTTCGCCGCCGCCAGCCAGGCTGCTCCCGCCGTGAAGGGGTCCTCTAAGACCAGCAACGGACGTTGGGACACGCGGAGGAGGCTGTGGCGATGCATGCAAACCATGGTCTGCTCGCGGCGGCGGCGGCGGCGGCGGTAGGAAAGGCGGTGGCCGAGGCTTGGGCGGCGGCGGTGGCGCATCTGGCTCGTCGCGGCTCGTCACGTGGTGTGAGCTCAGATGCGAGCCAGCTCCATTGTCGCCATCCCTATCGCATTTAATCCCGAGCCGCGTACAGTCATGAGGCAGCGGCGGCGGCAAGAGCGGCGGCAAGTTCGGTGAGCTGGGGACTGGCATCCACCACGGCCTCGGCTGTGGTGGCAACAGCGGCGGCTTGGGCATCGGCGGGATCGCGGGCGGCAAGGGCGTCGCGGGTGGCGGCGGCGACTGTGGCTGGCCCACGGCCTCTCCACACACGCGCAGCTCCCAAAGAGAGATGCCATACACGGTCGCTCGCTCAGGAAAGACGAAGCGCATTGCGCTCGCGGGAGGCTGATCGGGGAGGATGGAGGCCTTCCAGCCGGGATGTACCGGTATGACGGGTTCTGCCAGCGCCAAAGTGAAGCGCTCAGCATAGCCGGGGCCCTCTCGCGTGCGGATCTCGTAGTGGGTGGGTAGCCCCGCCTCCCACTTGATCAGGACGGCGCGCACCTGTGCAGGCACACAGCACAGCGCGTGTGGCCATGCCATCAGCGGCCTCGTGCATGCATGTGCTGCATCACATCAGCAGTGTGGCCTCGCGTGCATGCATCAACTAGTATCAACATCCTCAGCACACTCACGCATACCTCGTACCGACCTCCAAGCTCTATCTCGAGGAACTGCTTGTCGCTAAACGCGGAGGCCCAGCGCGTCTCCAGGAGGCCATCGATGGCGAAGCTCGCTGGCGTCTTTACGGTCTCCTCGCTGGAAGCGCGCACGCTGACGCCGGGGCGACGGGTGAGGTCCGTGGTGCCCACAGGACAGTGCCCCATTGTCTCCAGCATCCTTTCCTCCGATGCTATGGATGGGGTCTGCTCGTCGACTGTAGCATGAGCGGCTGCGGCGGCGCTGTCAGACGCGGCGGGATTGGTGATGGCAATGGCAGGAATGGCACTCGCAGGTACAGGAGCAGCAATAGAGGCAGACGCAGCACTGCTGCTGCTGCTGCTGTTGCTGCTGCTGTTGCTGGTTATGCTCGCTGTGCTGCTGCTTGCCAAGAGCAACCATAGCCGCCACAATCGCCGACGCATGCACGGAAGTACAGGGCGAGATGCACAGCGAGAGACGGTCGGGCGTGCTTTTGCTTGTGGAGTCTCGACGGGCGTCGCGAAAAGTCTCCTCGAGTCTATTTAGGATTCAAGATGACCAGTACTTTTGCATGCTAAGGGGAAAAGTATCATCAAAACTAGGTGCGCCTGAGCAAGCACTGGCTTGCCACTGGCTCCTCTCCTTGCTTATTTGCTTGTTTATCAAATCAAGTCAGGTCAAGTCGATTCACTCACCCCCACTGCTGCTACCTGGTAGCCTCGAGAGCACATTCGATAGGCGATAGGCTTCCTGTTACATCTTGTAGGTTGTCTGTTGTTCATGAAGTGACTTGACTTGACTTGACTCTTGAACGCACGCTTCTCGTGTGTACCGGTACTTGTACAGCAGGAGCGGGAAGACAGCGGAGCCGTCTTTGAGACGGACAGACGCTCATCTTCGGCCACACACCGGCCCAAGGCAACGCAAGCGTGAGCGCGGGCACTTACTCCCCCACCCTTGTATCATGTTAGGGGCGTGGAGTGTGGTGAGCGCGGGGGGACCGCGACATACCTGACTGACTGTGACTCCTGGGGACGCCGGAGTGCATGTGAGTGTCGAAGCCAGCCACGTGGACGCGAATCCTCAGAAACGAATTCATCACACGCTCGCGATCTATCTGCGCGCAATTCAAGAGTGTCGACATGGGGTGGACCTTCTCGCGAGCGCCGCACAAGCCACCTCCAGGTTGTTTGAGTGTGTGCTGGGCTTCGGACCCGGACAGCTGGACGGGGACCTGGACTGGAGTCGCGGGACAGATAGACGTGCCACATGATTCAGATTCAGGGCAGGAGGCCCATCTGCTCCCAAACTTTGCTTGGACTCTGCTCATAGCAAGCCTAATCGCCTTCGCCTTCTTGCGCTTCCGAGCGCAAGTCACGGACCTGGCGATTCCCAAACTCACTGTGGCGGCATACCCGCTAGCAAGCCGACGGGAGTTGCTCGAGTACCAGTTGGACAACTTTTTCTCGTCTAGTCCATACGCGTCCGGCTTGCTGCTCTGTGTTATCACGGCATGCCTCGTCCTCGGTGGCGGGCTGGGACTCTGGACGGCCGCTGGCTACAACGAGTCGCTTCTTTCATCCATGTGGACCGCATGGCGCTTCATATCGGACGGTGAAGGCGAATACGGTGACTCTATCGCCTCTACCGTCGTCGGCGTCGTACTCGTGCTGAGCGGCATGCTCTTCTTCGCGTTGCTCGTCGGGTTGATCGGCGAGTCCATCGAGGCGAAGATCAACAGCCTCAAGCAAGGTAAGGGCCCCGTGTTGGAGGTGGGCCACACTCTCGTCCTCAATTGGAGCTCCAAGTTCACCGAGCTCGCGCGCGAGATTGCGAAGGCTAATGAGTCCGCTGGGGGCGGCGTGCTTGTCGTCCTGTCCGACCAGTACAGCAAGGAAGAGATGGACGAGATGGTGGCCAACGAGCTGTCCGCCGAGGAGATGCGCGGTACGCGTGTCGTGTGTCGGCACGGCGACCCGGTCAGCGTGGCGAGCTTGCGAAAGGTCGCCGCGCAGACGGCGCGTGCCATTGTCTTCCTGGCGAACGAGCGGGTGCTCCCCGACCTGAGCGACGCGCTCGCGGTCCGAGCGGTGCTCGCGCTGCGCGCGGGGCTGGAGCATCTCTCGGGACACATCGTCGTCGAGCTCCGCGACTGCGACAACCAGCCGTTACTTGACTTGCTCTCGACGATCGATGAGAACGGCATGGTTCGCGACGTCTCCAACCCGGTGCTGCCCGTCGTCTCGCACGACATCATCGGCCGTCTGATGATCCAATGCGCGCGCCAGCCGAACCTTGCCGAGGTGTACCACAAGCTGATCGGCTTCGATGGCATGGAGTTTTACCATGCTCCCCAGCCCGCACTCGTTGGTCAGCCTTGGCGCGCCGTGCTCACGTCCTTCGAGCACGCGATCCCCGTGGGTCTCTTACAACCCCGCGAGGGTGGTGGCCGTGCAGCTCTGCACCTCAACCCAGACGACGACTACATTCTGCGCGAGCAGGACGAGCTGATCGTCATCGCGGAGGACGATGACACGTACACCGCCGGCCCGCCGGCCTCTTTCATCGACCCCGGCCCGCCTCCGAAATGGGAGCCGCCACCACGCGGGGTCGAGAATTGGCTTCTCTGCGGCTGGCGGCGTGACTTGCTGGACATGCTGCTGGAGCTTGATAAGTATGTCGAGGCGGGTTGCGTCGTCACCGTGCTCGCGTCGGTACCGATCGAGGATCGGACTGCGCTCCTCGAGGCGGGCAAGGTGCAGCGGCTCCAATTGAAGCACATTGAGCTCGTGCACGAGGTCGGCTCGACGATCCATCGCTCGGATCTCGAGTGCATCCTCAGCAGCCGAGAGTACACGTCAGTGCTCGTGCTCGCCAATGAGGCCGACGAGTCGGATGTTCAGTTGACGGGCACGGGCGCCACGAGCGCCTCTGACTCCAAGAACCTGACCACTCTGCTCCTTGTCCGCGACATCCGGCGGTGCATGGCGCGGGAAAAGGCGAAGGCAGATGCGCAGGCCCAAGCCAAGTCTGCAGCCATGTCGTCCCCCAAAGCCATGTTGTCCCCCAATTCCATGCCTGCAGCCATGTTGCCCCCCGACGCCAGTCCGGCCCAGGCGCCGGCGAGTCCGGTCATGCCGACTGCAATACCTCCAGCGTCTCCTGCGAAGCCGGCTGTTGTGATTGGGTCTCCTGCACCCGACGTGCCCGTCGAGCTCGACACAACCATGCCGATTGCGATGCCTTCAGCGTCTTCGGCGAAGCCGGCTGTTGTGATTGGGTCTCCTGCCCCCGACGTGCCCGTCGAGCTCTCGACGTTCCTTTCCAATGCGGGCCTCAGGCACTTGGGCGTTTTCCTCTGCACGGAGACCGTTGCTTCCCTTGAGGCAAAGCTCGATGCAGATGGGCGCCCTGGCTTCTTGAATTTTCTCAAGGAGAAAGGGATCAGCTTT
The DNA here is from genome assembly GCA_001275005.1 of Chrysochromulina tobinii. Taxonomy (NCBI): domain Eukaryota; phylum Haptophyta; order Prymnesiales; family Chrysochromulinaceae; genus Chrysochromulina; species Chrysochromulina tobinii. Next base: position 16,183 of record JWZX01003064.1, read on the forward strand.
CTCAAGGACCGGCAGGACCTTGTGAATGCGGTAACAAAAGCCAAGCGCGAGAAAGCCCCAGCTGGCGCGCCGGCGGACGCGCCGGCGGACGCGCTGGCGGCCTCTACCCCCGTTCAGGTGGAAGCGCCGGCTGACGCGCCGGCGGCCTCTACCACTGTGCAGGTGGGAGTGGCAACAGGGCGCTTCTCGCCAGTCCTCCGTTGGTCTCATACCCTAGGAGAGATGCCGCCACGCATCGTCCCCAAGGATTCCCTCACGTTGCTCGGCGAGATACACGACGCGAATACGCGAGATCTCGTCGTGGCCGCCGGCGTCTCGGCAGAGCACATCATGAGCTCCCAGCTTCTATCGCGGGTCATCTCAATGGTTGCAGAGGATGCGGAGGTTGGTCCTCTGCTCGACACGCTCTTCGCCGAGGAAGGCGACGACCTTTCCGTGCGCGACGCGCTGTTCTACGCCGCCGAGGGCGAGAATCTCTCCTTCTGGCAGGTGAGCGCGCGCGCACGCTCCCGTGGAGACATCGCCATCGGCTACTTGCGAGGCGGTGGCGAGGTGCAGCTGAACCCACCCGACAAGAACCAAAGCCTCCTCTGGACGAAGGGCGACTTCCTCGTCGTCCTCGGCGATGCCTCGACCAAGAGGGACAGGCATCTTAAACGCGAAAGGACGTGACGAACGGGTCTAACCGTGCTGAGACAAGAGGGTGAGCAGGACATGTGGGGAGATGTGAGGCAAAGGGTCTCGATGGGAACTTACGAGGATACGAGTGCGGGCCACAGGTTGATGCATCTTGCATGGGGTGAGCGGTTTGGCTCGAGTGTCGGCATGCGCGGCGACGCGAGGACGATCATAGCCGCTGACTGCCGAAGCGCTGCTGTGTTAGCTGCTGTGTACGGGCCGGTAGCCACAATCACACGGGATATGTAGCCACAATCACACGTAGAATGATCGTCGTAGCGGATTTTGGCGCGACCGCGGTGCATGTCCATGTCCGCCCGCAACCGGTCTCCGGTGCGAAAAGGAACGAGGTCTAAGCTCTAAGGTGCAGCTCACGGCAGGAATCGACGGAAGTGAGCCATGGCGTTCGGTATGATCCGGTTGTGAGTAGCTCGTTCACAGCCATTGGATGTATAATTCGCCACCCACAACAGGGTCTTGTTTTGATATGGGGTCTCCCTTGACTTGACTTGACTTGTGTGGCGTTCTGAGCAGAAAACTCCACACGCCTTTTTTTGAGGCGCCGCGCGCGGGGCATGAAAATGGTCGCAAGGAAGGCAACGCTACGTCCGTCCACGCCGAGCCCATGCAGAAGTCGGTTGGGCCACGCCAATCCACGTGGAGCCCGCTGTTGGATTCTGGTGATGTGCATCTGTTTCCAGCCCGTCGACTGCCAGACTGTAACAGAGTCGTCGAAGCCACTGCACACCCAGCCAGCAAGCCGCCCAGCCGGCCGCCACCGCCGCCAACTCCAGGACTACACCGCCGGCCGCGACACGGACACCATCGAGCAGCGGCTGCGTCGGCGCATGTCGCTCCTTTGGAACGTTTCCGAGCATTGGGTGCATGCACGCTGCGGTGTCACCGACTGGCCCGATGAGGCAGAGACGCAACCCCCGTCAGTGCTCAATCTCGCCAGAGACTTATTCAACATGACCGTCACCAGCATTGACTACGTTGGCACTTCTCGCTGCGTTGCAAATCTCCCGCCGCCGCCCATAGCGCCCTCCGCGCCTCCCGCTCCGCCCTCGGTGCCGCCCGCGCCGCCCTTGACGCCGCCACGCCCACCCCTCCTGCCCCCGGGCTTCGCGGGCATTGGGTTAGGCAATCAGAATGCTCCACCCTCCGCGCCTCCGGGCGAGTGTCCCCTCGGCTTCCGGTACTGTGCGACCGTGCAGGATTGCAATGCAACGCAAGTGGGCGGGTGCGTGCGATGCCCGCCGGGCACCTACTGCCGCCTCGGGATCCTGTACGACTGCCCGGTCGACACGTTCAGCCCGTTGTACGAGCTGCACGAGCGCACCGGATGCCTCCAGTGCCCGGTATATTCGTCTTCGCCGCCGCGCTCTACGAGCAAGGAGCAGTGCCGATGCAACCTTCGCTACATGCAAGTGGGCCAGAACGAGAGCCTCGCGTGTCGAAAGTGCCCCGTGGGCGCCAATTGTTCAACCATCGGCGTGACGTTGCGCGAGCTGCCGTTGTTACCTGGGTATTGGCGCTGGCGGCGCGACGTTGCAGATGTGAAGCGCTGCCCAGGCTACAGCCACGGGTCCGCCAACACGACTGGCTGCGCTGGCCACGTTACTGGCGCTGGCGAGGACGAGTTTGGGAACGACTACTGCAAGCGGAAGCTCAAAGGCCCGTACTGCTCCGTTTGCGACCCCGAGCTCGCGCTCGTGTCTGAAACCTCACACTACTACAACAATGCCAACTACGCGTGCGAGGTGTGCACGGCAACGTATCAAGACGTATCGCGAGTCGTCTCGTGGGGACTGCTCAGTATCGTCATTCTTGTCCTGCTCATCAACAGCTGCATGCGCTGCTTGCGCTGGTTCAGCTACGAAAGGTCACTTCGCTTGCAGGATACGTTCCTCAAATTCAAGTCTGCCGCAAAGTCCCTCTACCGCGGCGGCGGCGGTCAGCTGCGCGAGCTCATCTCATTCGTGCAGATCATCTCCAACATGCAGGACATCTATGCGGTTCAGTTCCCTTCTGAGTTCCTCCGATTCACTCAGATCCTCTCTGGGTTCATCTCCATCACGCTCCCGCTGCCGCCGCTCGAGTGCCTGGGCGTCGTACGCCATAACAACCGCCTCTGGATCGCTGCCGTTTGGCCCCTGTACGTGTGCCTGCTCATCATGGCGCTCCAGGAGCTTGGCCGATTGTGGGGGCAGCTGCGCGGCAGTTGCATCCGTCTGCACAGGCGTCTCATGGATCGTCGCGGCAAGGCTGCCGCCAAAGTCGACACTGAAGACGATGGTGCGGAGTCTCACCTCGTGCTTGGCACGGCGTTGAAGCCCGAGGAAACCATGTTTGCTGGGCACAGACTGGCTAAGGGCAGCAGCGCGCGCAAGGGTTGGGTTGAGTGGCTGCTTGGGCCGCCGCTGCGCGCGCTGCGGCGGTTCGCGCGTGTGCTGCTCAACATGCTCGCGCAGTGCTGCCTACGCGCGCTGCCCTACTGGACACTCATATTTTACCTTGTCTACCCGACAGTCACCTCGATGGCCTTCCGTGCATTCAGTGAAGACTGCTTTCAAGGCCCGGAGGCGATGCCGAACCCGCCCCCGGCCATGCCGCCGTACCTGCCGCCGCCGCCCCGGGCGCCACCGCCCGCCTCGCCGCCGAAACAGCCGCCGAGCCGGCCACCCGCACCCCCATCGCCGCCCTCGCCACCGCGTCCGCCGCCTTCGTCACCGCCCTCGCCACCTCCGCCCTCGCCGCCGCCCTCGCCGCCGCCCTCGCCGCCGCCGCCCTCGCCGCCGCCCTCGCCGCCGCCCTCGCCACCCCCGCCCTCGCCACCGCCGCCGCTCCAGCCCGGTGCCGAGTACCGGCCCGTGCTGAGCCTGGCGCTCGCCTTCGCGGGCAACGCCGAGGACTTTGATGCCGCGGCCGTAGCCAACTTCCGGACAAGCCTGGCGCAGCTGCTCGGCGTCCCTGTGTCCAGCGTCGTCCTGCAGGTCCGCTCTGGCAGCATTGTGATCGACGTCCGCGTCTTCATATCCCTGCCACCAGCGAGCAGCTTGCTCACCGCCGCATCGCTTTCCAGCGCCCTTGGGGTGAGTATCACCAACATCGTCTCGATCTACACTATCCTCGAGATCCAGGCGCCGTCGCCTCCGCCGCCCTCACCGCCGCCCTCGCCGCCGCCGCCCTCGCCGCCGCCCTCGCCGCCGCCGCCCTCGATGCCGCCCACGCAAATGGTGCGCGCGCTCGCGCTGCTCTACGAGGCCACGGGCGGTAGCGCGTGGCGCAACCACCTCAAGTGGCTCTCTGGCGAGCCGTGCGTCGACGGCTGGTTTGGTGTGCACTGCTGCCCCCAGGCGCTGCCGGTCCTGCGCGGGGACGACGAGTGCACCGCCGACGGCGGCGGAGCCACCGGCGTGCTCACGACGCAGGGTAGCGCCGCCTGCCACTCGGGCTCCGTCACGGGCACCGCGCTCGACCTCGCCACCTGCGTCGTCGTCAAGGTGCTGCTCCCGTCCAACAACCTGATCGGCTCACTCGACGGCGCGCTCTGCGAGCTGCCCTCTCTGCAGCACCTCGACCTCTCGGGCAACGCGCTCACGGGCAGCCTTCCCTCCGCCGCCGACTGCTGGCCGCGCCTCACCTACCTCGACCTGACGCAGACGCGCTCGTGGGACGACGAGGGCGGCGTTTCCGGCCGCGTGCCCGAGTGGCTCCTCGACCGCCTCAACTTTATGGCGCCGCTGCACCTCGCCAACAACGCCTTTGACGACCCGACGGCCGCCGAGTCCGCCGTTGCGATCAGCCGGATCTGGCAGCGCTGCCAGACGCTCGGCGCGGAGCGGTGCTCGGGCGTGCCGCCGATTGGCTGCAGCGCCTTCAACCGCCAGGGCCAGCGCTACGAGGTGGAGCTCGACGGCCTCGGATGCGTGCGCTGCCCGACGCCGCTCGAGATGGGCCTCGTCGGCTGCGGCATCGCTTTCATCGTGCTGCTCCTTATGCGCCTCTTGGGCTTGTACACGCGCTTCATGCGCGACTACCCAGAGCACGCCAAGACCCACTTCGCCACGTTCATGATCCTCGTGGGCCACCTGCAGACGCTCACCATCATCGGCAGCATGCAGCTAGGCTGGCCGCTCATCATCCAGGAGATCCTCGCGAGCATCAACTTGCCGTTCATGAGCTACATCCCGTGCCGTGCATCCTGACCGACCCGGTGCTCAAGGCGCTGCTGAGCTACGCAGAGACCGCCGTCGCGCTGCTGCCGCTCGTGGGCGCCTGGCTTGTCGCGTCCGAATACGACCTGAGCGTGCTCTTCAGCTTTCTCTTCACTTTCGGCCTCCGTGCGAGCGTGACCCTCTTCATGCGCTACGACGAGGACCAGACTCGGCTGATCATCGCCCGCCTCGTGGCGCCGCTCCTCTGGCTCTTCTGGCTCTTCCTGCTCTGGCGCTTCCATCGGCTGCTGCGCGAGGCCCGGATGACGGAGGAGAACGCGACTGCAGCGAAAGCGAAAGCGGCAGCGGCTGAGGCAGCTTCAGCGGCCACCGGCCGCATCGGGATGGGTGAATACGTCATGATTAATGGCAGGCGAGGCAAGATCACTTCCGACGACGGGACTAGTAACTCATACAAGGTCACCTATGACAATGGGGAGGTGAGCGGATGGCTCTACCCCCACGATGTGACTCGGGATGTGACTCGGGCTGCGGAGGCGGCGAGGGCGGCGAGGGCGGCGAGGGCGGCGAGGGAGAAGGCGGTGCCCTTGCAGAAAGAGGCGCGCCGCGCGGCGGAGGCGGTGCGCTACCTGACCGAGCGGTACGATAGCGACGACGTCCCGCCACCGCCTGGACTCAAGCTCGAGGGCGGCTCACTGACTGGCGAAGCGGCCCAATACATCGGCACTTTCTGTCTTGTCCACAACAAGCTTGTGAACGGCCGGCCTGCGTATCAGCACACGAGCGATGCAACTCGCTGGATTGCATTCGATGGAGATACCTGGATGGGGCAGTTTGAGTCATCACTTGGTAAGAAGAAGGAGGGCCTCCTGGACCTACAAGACACATCTGCAGCTTCGCCCGATGTGAGCGCTGAGACATGGAGGGCATGGACGGGCTCTGGTTGGGCTGAGCAGCCGCAGCTCAAGTGCACCGCTTGGACGCCGCCGTCGCCGCCGACCGACACAAACACGACGTCGATGAGCGCGTGGTGGTGGCCGCTCCGCTCGCAGTGGCAGCTCGTCGTTTGGGCGCGGCAGGGGCTCCTCTTCCTCGTGTACTTCGCCATGGACTGCGTGATGTTGTTCTTGCCGTACTGGGACCACTGGACCGCACGCTTCGTCTTTGCCGCGCTCGTGATCGCCGTCCTCGGCGGCTTCTGGCGGCTGCAGGCCCGGCGTCAGCCGTACGCGATGCGTCAGCAGCATTGGCTCGAGACCTTCCTCTACGCGGTCGACATCCTGGTCATCATCCTGGCCGCCTACGTGTATAGCCCAGTGCAGGACAGTGGCACGGTGCAGGACAGGTCCATGCGGCTGGTGTTCGAGCAGGGCCTTGGCGCGCTGCTCGGCGCCTCCGTGCTCGTTGCGGTGCTGGTTGCCGGCTTCAACATGGAGTGTGAACGCCAGTTATTCCGGAACTGGGTGCCTCCATTCCTTCCATATATTGACGCTCCGATTGAGGCCGCCCTCCGCGACGGCGCAGTGCGCCTCATCGACTGTGCCTGGCTGCTGGATTCCGATCGCTCGGATAAGAATCTGCCGCGCGTCACCAAGGTGGTGGCACGCCTCGCTTCCAACGAGCCGACGAGCGTGCTGATTCGGCGGCTGGCGAAGCGCTGCGGGACCTCGTCCATCTGCATCACGGTGGAGACGGCCTCGGCAGCCTCGCCAGTGCGGCTGCGGTGGAGGTGGTGGTGGACGCC
>JWZX01003065.1:0-28430 GCA_001275005.1 Chrysochromulina tobinii
CATGTATCCCACGTGCAAGATACATATATCCTGATGTATCTGATATGTATCCCAAAATGTATCTTGGACTCGTTTGGGATACGTGTAAGATACATGTAAATTCTCTTGGAATGTAACAGGGCATTCAAGATACATTTAAGATACATTTAAGATACATCAGGATACATTAGGGATACATGTATCCTTCAGGATACACGCAGGATACACCACGATACATCAGGATACGTATCCTGATAACAAACCCCCCCAAACTCGATAACAACCCCCCCTTAACCCCTGTGGGGTAACAGTCTCGATCCGGTGTCACCGACGCGCCGGTGTCTCTTACCGTTCAAGACTACAAGTACAAACGGTTACGAGTTCATACAGCGGCGCCGCGATTTCCGCGTCGTCGCGGGCGTGTCACTTGACACTGCTTGTACATGTACTGTACTCGTGAACCATGGTGACGCGCAAAGAGAAGAAAAATCGCGCCGGTCCAAGCAAGAAGCAACTATAGAGTGCGACTTCGGCACAGGCTGCCATGCGCGGACAACCACTTTCGCCCCTCGGCTCCTCAATGTCGAGGATAAGCCCTCGATCACTGCACGAAGACGAATCGAGCGACTATCCCGCGGCCGGGCTCGAGCATGCCGCCGAATCCAAATCAAGTTCGCCGTCAAGAAAAGACTTGCGTGCGACTTCGGCACACGCTGCCATGTTGTCCGCTCGGAGTCCCCCACTTTCGCCCCTCGGCACCTCTATGTCAAGGATAAGCCCTCGATCTCTGCTCGATTCGACTCCCCCTCGATCACTGCACGAAGACGAATCGAGCGACTACCCCGCAGCCGGGCTCGAGCATGCTGCAAGCTCCGAATCAAGTTCGCCGCCGATGAGCAACTTGTTTGCGACTTCGGCACACGCTGCCATGTTGTCCGCTCGGAGCCCCCCACTTTCGCCCCTCGGCTCCTCGAAATCGAGGATAAGCCCTCTGTCTCTGCACGAAGTCGAATCGAGCGACTACACCGCAGCCGGGCTCGAGCATGCCATCGATCCCAAGTCAACGTCGCCGCCAATAATGAGATCCCCCTGCCTTACGCCGACTTCGAGTAGAAGCAGCAGCGAGGCGGACTTCCAGACAGATGCCTACGAGGACCAGCCGCGACGCAGTATGGCAGCTTTGCGCAAAAGATGGCAAAGGGAGTTCGCGGGCTCCAGGCAGAGTGGGCGGCACCGTCGACGCACTGGCGAGCCAGACCGAACGGTCGAAGAGGAGGAGGACAATAGCGCCAGCTGCATGCCCACGTGCGTGGCGTGCGTGGCAATTACTGCACTTGTGCTGCTCTGGTTGACATTTGTCACTGGGGTGCTGACGGGCGGGATCATGTACATCCGCAACGTGACACTTGCAGACCTTCAGACCCTTCTCACAGACGAGATGCTGATCCTGCGGCAACGAAGGCTCTACGATGCTGCTGATTTCCTGGAGCTACGAAGGCGCTACGGTGATATCAACTATGACCCTCATGATGAGAGGAAGCCAGAGCTGTGATTCACGTTGCTTCCCCGAGTTGCCGGTGGTCCAGCATCGCCGGCGAAGCGAAGCGAAGTGCGTGAAGCCGAATGGACGAGTGAAATCGTATCACGTATGCCTTGGAGGTTTCGTGCTTTCGCTTCAGCCTTCACGGCTTCTCCTTAGTTGTTTGTGACTTTTTTCGACACTTTCGCGCGTTGCGCGTCCGCCCGAACGAATTCCAGTTTCCACGCGGTGACCCGCGCCCCGAACGCGGGATCCGGTTATACATTCAGTTATACGTTAACGGTACCGCCGCGCGGTCCGGCGCGACCGGGGTCGGGGGTCGGGGGGTCGCGTCGCGTATGTTTTATACAGCACCCACACGCGCGTTTGCGCGGGGTGACGGCGCGTGCGTCATGGTCATCCGGTCTCGCGACAGAACGGGTATCATCGTCGACGATCGTGCGCACGGTCGCGTGGGCCCGTCGCCCCCGTGCGGTGCGTGTGGCCGTGTCCCACTCCGTGCGGGTGTGCGAGCCGGACTGCCGGACGCGGACCCGCGCGTCGTTATGTTCTTACGTCGGTCACATACGTACGCCGCACAACGCCGACGTGAAAGTACCTTCGTGAAAGGCTCAAGCGCAACGCCAACGGCGCCACAGCGCGCAGCTCCATACGACACGCGACATGCGAGATCCACCCGCGGCCCACATCAGTCACCATGCACCGTCCCTCGCCCGTCCGCTTGACACAAGTGCAGGCACGCACGCAGCACCTATTCAGTGCATGATATCCTGAAGGATGAGGCCCAATCGCTCGCTTGAGGACGGTACGCGATCGCCAACCATTTTGAGATCATAAGCTGAAGCGCCGCCCAAGGGCAAGGTCTTGCCGAGCTTCTGCTGCTTGCTGACCGCCGCCGCATCGATGGTCTTCATCTTATGCGATTGCAGCGTTGCCGCGGCGGAGGCGAGCCTTTCGTATGGCATCGTGCTCGTACTCGACGCCTCTCGCCAGACCTCGAGCAGCGGCTCGGGAAGCGTGGGGGCACGCGGGTGGTGCGAGAGCGGCTTGGCCCACCGGAGTGGAGCCGAGAAGGTTCCTTGAAAGGTGGTGGGACGAGGCGGCTCTCCGGTGGGTTGCCCAGCGGCGGATGCGCGTCGTCCTGGGCGCTGCAGCGCATTCACGGAAGCGGAGGAGCTCAGGCCATTCACATTCACGGAAGCGGAGGAGCTCAGGCCATTCACATTCACGGAAGCGGAGGAGCCCAAGCCATTCTCACCGCTGGGCGGCAGCGAGCTGGGCGGCAGCGCGCTCGTCGACGTCGACGTCTTCAGCCGGCCTCCGCCGCGCCGTGCGCCGCTGCGCGCGGCGCCGAGCACTTGTGTGTGCGCCGCCATCTTCTCCGCGTGTCGTTGTTCGGCCGCTTGCACTTGGTCCGCAAAGCAGGCAGCCGGGAAGACGCCGACAGTCCCGGCGCCGTGGTGGGCGGGCGCCGTGCTGCTCGCGTGCATCGAGGAGGGGCTCGAGGTGCACGTGCCGGCGAGGGCAGTGCTCGAGACAGCGCTGCTCCAGTGGCGCGTGGCGATGACGCTCTCGCACGCGCCATGAAGGGCGTGTGAGCCGCTCGAGACACCATAGCTGCCGTCGGCGGCGGCGCCCACGCTGCCGCCGCCGCCGGCCACAGCGGCCGCGGCCTCGGAGGGCACGGCGTCGAGTGTGAAGAGCAGCCCGCGGAAGAGTTCCCTCGTCTCGCCACGCAACTGGGAGCCCGCGACGGCCGTCCTCGCCTGCCGCGCAGCGGCGGCGTTCTGTTGGGCCGCGTGCAGTGTGGCTGAGCTCGACGAGGTGAGCGACCTCTTCGGCCAGCTCGAAGTCGGCTGCTCGACGCCCGCAGGCTGCTCGATCATGGGCAGGGGCAGTCCATACCCTCCCCGCTCGCCGCGGATGCGCAACGGGCGCTCAAACGGCGCACGCACGGGTTTGGGGCGCAGGGGGCCTCGAGGGGAGAGGGAGCGTGCGGCGGTATGGCGCGCCTCGCCCACATTGAGCTGTCGTATCTCCTCTGGCGAGGTCGCGCCGCCCCGAGCACCGCCGAGAGGCTCGAGAGAGACGCGCCCTCGGCGCGCCGTCTCGGGCGCGGGCGCGTTGGCCGTCGCGGCAGCCGCCCCGATCGGCGCCGGTGCGGGCGTGGCGGGCGCGACCGGCGCGGCTGCCGCGGGAGCGCCCGTCTCGATGAGGGCGAGCTCAGCCGCAAGCTTCGCCTCAAGCTCCATTTGCTCCTTCGCACGAGCCACGAGCCCGCCCACGCCGAGCAGGTTGGACCAGATCGAATTGGCCTTGGCCACGCGCGTCTTGCGGTCGTATGCGTGCACGAGCGATCGGATGGCCTCCATGATGGCGATCTGCTCGCGGTGCTCATGGACGCCCAGCTGCGTCAGGCTCGCCGTCGTGAGCGTCGCGAGCATCGGCCCGCGCAGGTTGAAAGCGAAGGTGCTCTTGTAGTGCGGGAAGCCTGCATTGACCACAAATTGGGCGCAGGAGGCGCTTTGCCATCTGTCGAGGTCGCCGTCGACCTCTTCCGTCGGGAGACCCGCGCATAGGGAGTTGAAGACCCATTGCACCTCATCGAGCGACTTGGAGAGCTTCCAGCTCTCGACACGCCGCCGGCCGAGCGTGCGGTTATCTTGGAGGATCTTGGTCAGCTTGATCTTCTGTTGCAGGCTCAGAAGCTTCTTGGGCGCCGCTGGTGCACCGCCCTCTTCGACGGGGGCGGTGGCGGCCTTGGGCGCGGCGGCGCTGCCCCGATCGACCACGAGCTCATGCAGGCACCACACCTCGTGGCAAATGTCGACGAGCGAGCCCATGTCCATCTTGGTGAGGCCGCATCCGTCCAGGTGGAGTACGCGGAGTGACTGGTGCGCCTGGAGCGCTCCTAGGATGGCGAAGCACGCGGCGCCTCCGCCCAGGCCGTGGTTGCCGCTCAGCCGCAGCTCGCGCAGCGCGCCCTCGGGCGCCGCACGCAGCGCCTCGGCTAGGATCTGTCCCGAGCGCATCTCGAGACGGTTCGAGATCCATACGTTGCCGCGCACCACGCCGCCCAGGTGCAGCACCTCGAGCGCGGTGCCGGGCGAGCGAATCGCATGGCAGAGGTTCTCGACCCCCATGTCGCCGATGCGGCACCCGAGGTACAGCCGCTTGAGCGAGCGATTGTGCACGAGCGCCTCGGCCAGCTTGTGCGCGCCCACGTCGCCTGCGTCGCCGCTGATGCACAGGCACTCGAGCCGAGCGCCGGGCAGCTTGAGAGCGGCCGCGCACGCGCCCGCCGTCGCGTTGCCCGCCTGCGTCCCACCGAGGTGGAGGGACTGGAGCGCCGACGGTGGCATCGAGGCCGTCGCCGCCGCGGCTGCCGCCTCGCGCGCCGCTGTCTCGCGCTCCGCCTTCTCCTTCTCCTTCTTCGCCGAGAAGACGACTGACGCCTTGTCCTTCTCGGGGGCTCGAGGGCGCGGGCGGCGGCTCGACGATGAAGCCGGCGGGCGAGGCGAGCAGGGCGGTGCAAAACTCGGCGATAGCGCTGTCGCTCAGCCCCCCATTGTTCGACAAGTCGAGCTGTTGCAGCATCGGCAGCCGACGCAGCGCGCTCCCGAGCCGGTGCGCGAGCGCATACGACTCCAGGCGCGACCGGGACGGCGTCGACAAGCGGCTGTCGGGAAGCGAATCGGCGCCTTCTCTCCGGTGGCGAAGCGGGTTGGAGGCGGCGGCGGGCGCGGGCGCGGGCGCGCGCTCGAAGCGATTCTGCTGGGGCGGAGGCTTGTTGGGGCTCGGGCTGGCTAGGTCCGTGTCGAGCGAGAGCGCATTCTGGTCCAGGGCGAGCCCAATCAGATGGCGCAGCGCCGAGTGAGGCAGCACAGCGGCGGCCGCGAGCGCCTCGAGGGCCGCGTGTCCGAGCGCGCAGCCGCTGATGCGCAGCCACTCGAGCGGCGGCGGCCTGGGCATCTGCGCGCTCGGCGGCGGCTGCGTGAAGAAGAGGCTCGCCCCGTGATCTCCGAATCTCCCACAGCCGAGCAGCTCGAGCGAGCGCACCTTGCGATCGTTGAGCTCCTTGCGCAGATGGTGCACGTGCGCGTGCGAGAGCCACTCCTCGGTGAGCGTGCACGCGGGCGCGGCGCCGAGCGGCATGCCGGCCAGCACCGCCGCCGCCGCGCTGCCCGCGAGCGTCAGCGGCGGCGGCTCAATCGAAGTGCCGTCTGGCTGCACACTGCGGCACCCAACGGTGACTACGTCCGACAAGTTGTTGAGGAGAAGCTGCACCTGGATATCGATGGCGAGTTGCGCCGGGATCGGGTTGTCGTCGAGCAATAGGACCTTGAGCGGCGCGCCGCGCTTGGGCGCCGCCGACGCCTCGCTGCCGCTCTCGGCCGCCGCTCCAAGGGAGCTTCCCAAAGGCAACGGAGCTCCCAAGCAGATGGCCGCCATCAGAGCAGTTGCGCCGCGCGCGCCGATGTTGTTGCCGCTCAGGTCGACCGCGGTGAGGTGCGTGTTCTGGCGGAGCGTGCGCGCGAGCGCCACCGCGCCCTCATCGCCGATGGAGTCGAAGGCGAGCTCAAGCGAGGATAGCCGCGTGCGCGTCGACGTGGCCAGGCGCCACGAGAGCTCCGCCGCCACAAACGGGCCGAAGAGCGGGCCGTGGCCCGACACGTGCGCGGATTCGATGTGCTGCGCGGACGGCAGCAGGTCGATCACCATCAGCAGCTCGTCGCGCGACAGCTGGTCTATCGCCCGGCACTGAATGACGTTGTTGGTGAGGTCGACGTATTTGGACGCGGTCTTCCTCTGGTGCGGCGGCGAGTCGTGGCCACCGTCGCTGCTCTTGCCGCCCTTGCGCTGCCGGCGCGTGGCCTGGATGCGCCGCGCCGCCTCAAACTTAGGGTCCGAGAGCAGCGCGTGCGTCGGTAGCCGCGGCTTCTCGTGCTCGTCCGGCTCGGCTGGCAGCAGCGCATCGAGCCACGCGGGTACGCGCAACGCACGCTGCTGCCGCAGCATGAGGCAGCAGAACTCCTCGAAGTCGACAGTGCCGCTACCGTCCGCGTCGACCTCCTCGATGAGCAGCAGCATCTGGCGCTCCGTCGGCGTCTGACCTAGCTGCCGGAACATGAGGCCGAGCTCGCGGAGGTCGACGTCGCCGCCGCCGTCACGGTCGAACATCTTGAAGGTCTGTTCCCACAACTTCATCGCCTCCGGCCCAGCCATGTCCGAGTATCGGTTGACCGGAGGTTCATAGGAGCTTGTCATGCAGAAGCAAACCGCGACGAGCGCTCGGTCTGTCGAAACGCTTTCGCAAGGAAAGTTGAGGCGCGGAATCCCTGAAGGAAGTTCCATCGACTTCACGACCTTCCCTCGGTTTTGCACCAGTTCAGTTCAGTTCAGTTCAGTTCATCGTTCACCATCTGCAGACCCTGGCCCCTAAACACGTGGCCTAAGTGGCCCCCCCCTCCGGGGGGCCGCCCCGTCCGTCGGGGGGAACGCCCCCCCTGAGATTTCCACATTTTTTGTAACCACCACACGGAAGTGAAGCACCCCACAGGACCATGGCTGTGGACGCACTTCTGCTTCCGCGGGCTGTGGGAAGACGAGATGTTTGCTCGTCAGCTGCAGACCGGGGGGACCGGGACACAACCCACAACTGAACACCTGCGGAACCATATCCGGAAACTGACGAGCAAACATCTCGACTGGGAGAGTGGGACGTGGGAGTTTGGTGATGGTGTTGTCTGTTGAGAATGAGATGCACAACGATGGAAGAGACCAAGAGTGGTACTGTAAGAGTCTGTTTTCCTCTCGGTGAACGTCCGTGATCACGCCGCGACGCCGGCAGAGCGCTCGCTGCGTCTTCTCAGTCAATGGTCTTCTCGATTGTTGCACGCTTCGGTGACCGGCGGAGACAGTAACTATGGACGACGGGCGACAGGTATTCCAGCAGTCTTCGAGGGCCGCCAGCCGTTCGCACAGCATGGGCGCCCCGCATAGTGCAGCGCCGTGCGCAGCCGCAAGCAGAAGGAGCCACACGAGCTTGGCGAGGTCTGTAGCGCTCTCATCAGCCACCGCTTTTTGGCGAGCGCCGTTTCGAGCGCGCCGTGGCGGCATTCGCGCCAGACAGGCGCCAGGAAGCGGCACTGGCCTGTACGCGCGCGATGGACCGCCAGCGGCGCCAGATCGCGCCGAATGCGAAGCAGAAGGCGCTCGCGCAGCTCGCCTCCCTCAAGCAGAATGGCATCAAGCGCTCTGACCAATTTCAGGTGCGGGCGGCGCACTCTCGCCTCGCGCACGCCGCTGCCAGCAGGATTGCCTAACTCAGCTGCCTACCGCGCCATCCAATAGGTCCAAGTCGAAGACGACGTGTACGACGACGTGGACGAGGACAAGTACCAGGAGCTCGTGAGCAAGCGCCGCGAGGATAACTTTATTGAGGACGACGGTGCGTGCGCCCTATCACAGGCCGTGGCCGCGCGGTGCCGCCGCCGCCGCCGCCGCCATCTGTCGCTGACCTGGGCTTGCCCTCACCACCGCGCACAGACGGCAACTGGTACGTCGATTTCGGGCAGGACGACTTTGACGACGCCGAGTACTCGGGCGACGAGGAGCCACTCAATAAGCGTGCCAAGGGCGCTGAGGAGGGCGCCGAGCGCAAGCGCGGCGTCTTCAACAACCTTGCGGCTAGGAAGAAGAAGACGGCGACGGAGCGCGTGTCGTCCATGTTCCTCGGTGCGGGGCGCGACGTCATCGGCCCCTCCAAAGCGCTTGGCGGCGCCAAGAAGACCGACGCGAACGACGATGCTCTACTCGAGGGCCTCATCGGCGAGATTGAGCACGATCCGATGGGGATCGGCATCAAGCGCCCGGCCGCCAAGCGCACCGCCGCCGCGTCGGCGGTGTCGGCCGCGCGCCCGGCGATGCCGCAATACAAGCCGAATTCGATGCTCCCGCTCGGCCGCCCCGCCGCGCCCGCGGAGAGCGGCGCCTCTACGCATGACGACTACCGGCGCGCCCCCCCTCGCCTCTCCGCCGCTGATCTGTGCGAGGATTTTGTTGGAGACGGCGGCGGTCCTGGCGCGTCCGCGGCCGACGCGGCGGTCAAGATGGAGGACGTAGCAGCTGCCGAAGACTTTGGCGCACCCGCCGAAGACTTTGGCGCCCCCGCCGCCGACGAGGCCGACGACATGGGCGACGGCATCAAGCGCGTGGTGCCCTGGGCACGCAAGGAGGCAGCGAGCACAGGGCTCGATTGGTTTGCCGTCGTCGAGGACGAGTCGGGCGCCTCCTCGCAGGAGGTGGCGTCGCAGCCGTCTGCCGGATCGGCCGTCGCGGGCGCCGACGGCCAGATGCCGCCGACGGAAGAGGACGGCTCGATCCGCATGTACTGGATCGACGCGTATGAAGATCAGCTCAACGCGCCCGGGACTGTCTATCTCTTCGGCAAGGTGAAGCTTGCCGACGGCAAGGGGTTCGCCTCGTGCTGCGTCTCGCTCAAGGGGCTCGAGCGCAACTTGTTCGTGCGCCCGCGCCAGCACGCGCTCGTGGGCGATGAGGAGTGCGGTGAGCCAGTCGAGTTCCTGCAGGTGTGGCAGGAGGTGCAAGCGCTGTGCAAGGCGAACCGCATCACGCGCTTCGGGTGCAAGAAGGTCGAGCGCTCGTACGCCTTCGAGGAGGCCGAAGTGCCACACGGCACTTCCTCGTACCTCAAGCTGGCCTACTCGGCCGAGTTGTCCCGCGCTGCCCTGCGACGCATCGGGCACGTACTTCTCGCGCATCTTCGGCACGTCGACCTCGGCACTCGAGCTGCTCTTGCTCAAACGGCGCATCATGGGGCCCTGCTGGCTCAAGCTTGACGGCGCCGCGCCCGCGCTCTCATCGTCCACGTGGTGCAAGTTCGAGCTCACGCTGCCCGGAGGCAAAAAGTGTCTCTCGCCGCTCGCCGACCCGCCGCCCTCGCCGCCGCTCGTGATCGCGTCGCTGCACATCCAGACGATGCTCAACGCGAAGCACGCACCCGAGGTGCTCCTCGCGTCAGTCATCTCCCACACATCCGTCTCGTGCGACGGAGCCACAGCCAACCCAACGGCCCTCACGAGCTTCTCCGTCGTTCGCAAGCCTGACGGCCGTTCGTACCCCTGGGACTTGCAGCGCACCGTGCAGGCAGACAAGAAGCTCAAGCTCGAGATCTGTGCGACCGAGCGCGCCCTGCTCAACTACCTGGTCGCGCGGCTCCACTCGCTCGACGCGGACGTGCTTGTCGGGCACAACATCGCCGCGCATGACCTCTCCGTGCTGCTCCAGCGGCTCAATGCGTGCAAGATCGCGCAGTGGTCCAAAGTGGGCCGCATGCGCATCAAGACCATGCCGCGGCTCAGCGGCACCAACTCGGCCTCCTCGGGGGGCAACTGGGCTGAATGGTCCGTGATCGCGGGCCGGCTCATGTGCGACACGTACCTGTCGGCGCGCGAGCTGCTCCCCTCGCAGCGGTCGTATAGCCTGCGTGAGCTCGCGCGCGCGCAGCTCGGGGCCGACAAGCGAGAGATCGACCCGGCGCAGGTGCTCTCGATGTTCGAGGAGACGAGCCAACTCCTCTCGTTAGTGCGCTGCACCGAGAACGACGCCTTCCTTTCGCTGCAGCTCATGTTCAAGATGATGGTGCTGCCGCTCACGAAGCAGCTCACCAACCTCGCGGGCAACCTGTGGACCAAATCGCTGCAGGGCAAGCGTGCCGAGCGCATCGAGTACCTGATGCTGCACGAGTTCCTCAAGCTCAAGTACCTCAAGCCTGATAAAGAGACGTACAAGACGCGCCAGCTCAAGAAGAGCAAAGCGAAGGCCAAGGACGTCGCCGACAAGGGCGGCGCGGACGAGGAGGAGGAGGATGGCCCGCCGCCGCCGGATGTCGTCGAGGCCGACGACGACGACGACGGCGGCCGGCGCGGCTTTGGCCAGTCGGGGCGCAAGAAGGCCGCGTACGCGGGTGGCCTCGTCCTCGAGCCGAAGCGCGGCTTCTACGACAAGTTCGTGCTGCTCCTCGACTTCAACTCGCTCTACCCGTCGATCGTGCAGGAGTACAACATCTGCTTCACGACGGTCGAGCGCCCCAAAGCGGATGTGGAAGGCAACATGCCGCTTGCCGAGCTGCCCACCGGCTCGAAGGAGACGGGCGTGCTGCCGCGCGTGATCGGCATGCTCGTGGCGCGCCGTCGCGAGGTCAAGGCGCTGCTCAAGGCGGAGAAGGACCCTCAGCGCAAGACGCAGCTCGACATTCGGCAGAAGGCCCTCAAGATCATGGCCAACTCCATGTACGGCTGCCTCGGCTTCAGCGGCTCGCGCTTCTACTGCCGTGCGCTCGCCGAGCTCATCACGTCGCGTGGCCGTGACGCGCTGATGCATGCAGTCGAGATGGCGGGCAACAACAACCTCGAGGTCATCTACGGCGACACCGGACTCGGATCATGGTGCATTCGAACACGAACGACCTGCCCCGCGGCGCGAAAGATGGCGGACCTACTCAAGCGTGAGGTGAACAAGCACTACCGGCACATGGAGATCGACATCGACGGCGTCATGGCGTCGATGCTGCTGCTCAAGAAGAAGAAGTACGCGGCGCTCATGGTCGAGGAGAAGGACGGACAGCTCGTGACGACGCGGGAGACCAAGGGACTCGACCTCGTGCGCCGTGATTGGTGCACGCTCTCCCGCACCGCGGGCTCGGTCGTGCTCGACTTTATACTGAGCGGCAAGGCGCGTGAGGAGCTCGTGAGCGAGATACTGCAGTACCTGCGCGGGGTCGCGGCCCAGATTGAGAAGAACGAGCTCGGCATCGAGCAGTACATCATCACCAAGGCGCTCACGAAGGCGCCCCACGACTACCCCGACGGCAAGAACCAGCCGCACGTGCACGTGGCCAAGGCGATGCTCGAGCAAGGCCTGGTCGTCGCGCCCGGCGACGTCATCGAGTACGTCGTGTGCGTGGACCAGTCCAAGTCGAGCGTCGCCGAGCGCGCGTACCATCCGAAGACGGTGCTCAAGGCGGAGGGCATGCTCCAGATCGACACGCAGTGGTACCTCGCGCAGCAGCTGCACCCACCCATATGGCGTCTGTGCGAGCCCATCGACGGCCTCGACTCGGCGCAGGTGGCCGAGGCGCTTGGCCTCGACGGCTCCAAGTTTCAGGTCTACTCGGCCGCCGGTGAGCGCGATGACTTCGCACACCTCGGCGGCGCCTCGAATGAGTTGTCCAAGTTCACGGACGCCAAGCCGCTCTCGGTCAAGTGCCTCAAGTGCAAGCAGACCCACCCGTTCCGTGGGCTGCTCGGGCAGGGCGCCGTCTCGGGCGCCGTCGCCGTGAGCGGCGAGTGGCTCGGCGCGCGCGCGCTCTCCTGCTCGGGCTGCTCGACGCCGTACGGGCGCACGCAGCTCCAGAATGCGCTCACGCTCGCGACGCGGCGAGAGCTGACCTCCTACTACACGGCCAAGCTGCAGTGCGACGAGCCCTCGTGCCGAGAGCAGTCCAAGGGACTCTCGACGCACGTGGCGCATGACGAGGCGGGCATGCCTCTCTTCCCCGCCTGCACCGTGCCGCGCTGCAAGGGGCGCATGCTCAAGACGTACAGTGACAAGCAGCTGCACACCCAGATGCTCTTCTTCAAATCCCTCTTCGATACCAAGTGGGCGACGACCAAGATCGAGGCGGACAACAAGCGTCGCCACGACAAGCTGGCCATCACGCCTCTGAGCGTGGACGAGAAGGCGGTGTTCGACCGAGCTCGACGCCCAAGCGTCCCGCGCGCTCCAGCACTCCGCCTTCGATCGGGTCGACTTAAGGGCTCTCTTCTCTTTCGGAGGCTTCAGCGGCCCTTCGGCGGCGATGGCCGGCTCTCCCGAGCGTGCATGAGCGCGCGCGCGCGACGGGGCGCAGCAGGGTGGTGCGCGCAGAAGGAGCTGGCAGGGTGGAGGTGATGGGGCGGCGGCGGCGGCGGCGGCGGCTGGCGCGTGCGCGCGAGTCGAGGAGGGCATGGTCGCGGGAAAGGCGGTTGCATGGGTGGCGAACGTACGCGCAGCAGGTGGAAGCCCTGGACGCTATGAACTATGTGGCGCCGGCGGTCAGCCGGGATGGGTGGCGATGGCACAGCTGTGCCAAAGTTCGAAGGGTGACATCCGGCAGAAGAGACGCCACAGTCTGCGCTGAGCGGGGGAGAAGAGAGACGGAATGTTTTGAACGTCTACATGTGAACTCTGGACGTGCAAATGTTTGCCCGTGAAAAAGGATCAAGTTCTCGTCCCAAAAAGGGTTTGTGACTTGACGCTTTGGTTTGGTGCAAGGTTTGGATGCAAGGTTTCGCGCGGCTTTTGGAGACCCCGCGCCGGTTGTCCCACGAATGTCGCCGACGGCTAAACATGAGCGCGATACTGCGCCATTTCTGAGCACCGAGGGGCAGCCAGTGAAGGGCTCCGTCGAAGCCGGGACCGCCGTGCTCGCAAACACCATTCTTGGCGCGGGCATGCTCGGGCTCCCGTTTGCCTTTGCATCGTGCGGCTTCGCCCTGGGCCCGTTGATGCTGATGCTCTTTGCCACGTGCTCGATGTCCGCACTCATCCTGCTCTCGAGGTGCGCCGACAAGGTTGGCCGCGAACAATTCCCGATCTTTTACGACGTCGCCTCTTTGGCTGGCAACAAGCTTGGCTTGACCAATGTGGGCACCGTCATTGACTGCTTTGTCGCCATCAAGTGCTTGGGCGTGGCAACCTCGTACCTGATTGTCGTCGGCGATTCGATCCCCAAGGCGCTCGAATCCTTCGGCGTGGTGGGCATGTTGCTCAACCGTACCGTATGGAGTCTCTGGGCCCTGTGCATCGGCGGCTCACTCGCGTGTATGAAAGACATCAGTTCCTTGAAGCCCTTCTCGCTGATCGCGCTCTCCTGCGTGCTGTGCATCGTCTTCTTGATCACGCTCTTCGCGTTCAAGGTATTCGACCCTTGCGCCGATCACATTCTGCCCGAGGATGGCCCGTGCAGGGGCAAGATCGAGCTGGTGACGGAGCCGATCACGATCATCCGCGCCCTCCCTTTGTTTGTCTTCTCGTACACGTGCCACCAGAACATCTTCGAGATTGGGAATGACCTGCACCGCGCGGCCTCCGATGGCAAATTCGTGCCCGATCCTCAGGGCAAGAATCCCGACAAGATCATCCGGATCGTTTTCCAGGCGGTCGGCCTGGCGTTCTGCGTGTACATGGTGCTGGGCAGTGCAGGGTACTACACCTTTGGCAACCTCGTGACCAAGAACGTGCTCGTCTCGTACCCAGAGAGCTATGTGGTCGCCGTGGCTCGCATTGCCATCTCGCTCGTCGTCACCGCGTGCTACCCGCTGCAGGCCCACCCGGCCCGCAAGTGTCTGACCACGATTGTTGGGGTCGCGCGTGGTGCCCAAGGGACGCTGCTCGAGGACCTCAAGAACCCGAACACGCCCGAGGGCGAGAAGCTGATGCGCTGGATCACGAGTTTCGTCATCCTGTTCACGGGCTGCGTAGCGATCGCGGTTCATGACCTTGGCCTGGTGCTCTCGGTGGTCGGCGCGACGGGATCGACGATGATCTCTTACATTGTGCCTGGCGCCTCCTCCTTCATTCTCTTGGAGGGACCGCAGCGTTGGGTCGGGCTAGCGCTGCTCTGCATCGGTACGCCCTTCCCGCACCCGTGCCCTGCCACTCTCTTCTCTCACCTCCTTCGCCCTCTCATCGCGTGCTCTCTCCACTCGTGCGCGCGCGTACTCCATGCCTCCCATGCCTCCCCTTGCCGTAAAGAACCTCCTCCACACCTCTCCCCTCATCGTAGGGTCCGTCATGATGCCCGTCTCGCTCTACCTCATCTTTTTTGGCGCCGGCATTGGCCACTGAGAGGCCCCAACGTGCGATTCACAGTGGCCAATTCACAGAGGCCCAAACGTACGCACGGCCCCGGTACCCAACGTGCGATTCACTTTCGCCACAGGCATGGTCGGCAGCACGTGGACCGCCCCTGATCCCTGTCGCCTTGTCCTCCCTCGGGGATCGGATCGCTTTGACCGAAGGCGGCAGCCCGAGACGCTCCTCCATATTAGGCCACTCGGACCCGAGAAGCTCCCGACGCCCCGATCGGAAGCTCGAGTCTCGAGTTGCCTAATTTGGATAATATGGAGTCTCAAGGAATGTTTGGCCCCGCGGAGACATTTTCTAGCGGCACCGTCGGCGGCTGCCGTCCACCTTGTAGAGAAGTGACAAGTGTGTGCTCCATGTGGTGTGCTCCAACGCTCCCCGGAAGCGAGAACCGATCGTGGTTGGCCCGTGAGCGTTCGACCCTGGTCGTGGAAAGAGAGGGGTGCTGTGCTGTGCAGAAAAGGGGGCGTGGCTCCCTGTTGGACTCTCACAAGAGCACATCACGGTATCGGTCTTGACATACATTGACGGACCCACCCTTGTGGCCACACCAGACGGTGGGGGGTGCGGGCGGTCTGCGCACTGCGGACTCCGACCGGGTAAGACCGGCGTATACAGAACCTATACAAGGCTTCCAAACGTCAAAAGCTCGACGTCAAAAGCTCGATGACCCCCAGGCCCTTTTATCTCCTCACTGGTACTTGATAAGCCTCGGGGTCCACTAGACCCGTTCACAATGCATACCCTCCGGCTGCCCTGTGAACGCGGGTCTTATGGCGGGTCGTAGGGTCAAGGGTGCTAGAGCGGGGAGAGGCCACGTCATTCCGCAATGGCCAGTCCCTCCAGCAGCGTCCACGCTCTGGGCTCTCGCGACTGGGCCCTCCCAAATGTCTCTTTCCATAGGCAACACTTGGACGCACTGCTGGCGGCTCACGTTGGTGCATATCGGACTGCGCTGCCCTTTCCGCACACGGTGATTGAGTCGCTGATGCCCCTGGAGGTGGTGCGCGCAGTGGCCTCTGAGATCCCCGAGCAAATGCTGCAATCAGGCTGCGTCCCAGGAGCCGCCGTGTGCTATCGCAAGAAGAATGTGCATTTCCGCAAGAGCGAGATCCACCATAATAGCATGGGCATGCACACACGAGCACTCTTCGCCGCGCTGCGCTCCAGAGTCTTTGTCAAGTTCCTTGAGCGTCTATCGGGCATTCGGCCGCTCATCCCGGATCCAGGCTACCAGGGCAGCGGAGTTCATCTCACGGGATCCAGCGGGATCCTCAAGGTGCATCACGACTTCAACTTCATGCTCTGCCGCCGGTTGGATGAGGCCGACGGTGGAGGAAGCCGCTACGGCGACTGCAAGAGGGGTGCTAACATGAACAGTGATGGCCGATCACACCGGCTGCACCGCCGCGTCAATGTATTCTTCTACCTGAACGATGATTGGCCCGACCACTACAATGGGCACCTCGAGCTCTGGGCTCGAAACATGTCCACGTGTCACAAACGAATCCTGCCCTCCTTCGGGCGTTTCGTCGCTTTCTCGTCGACCGACTTCTCCCTGCATGGGCATCCAGCGCCCATGGACGCGCTGCCGCAGAATCGCCTCCGGCGCTCGATCGCCTTTTACTACTACTCGACCCTCGATCGTCCCAAGCAGGAGTGTGAAGACGGCGACTGCTTCAGCTTTCACGATGCGGTTTGGAAGGATCCGATTGGCTGTCCCTCGTGCAGCGAGTGCTCCGCGGGCGTCGCTCCTCCAGTGCTCCAGGCTCCAGACCCTAATTAGGACGTCGCTCCTCCAATCCCGCCATGCCCCGCACGGTTGAAGCATGACACTCCAGCTTTTCTCATTCGCGCCGAGCAACGTTAAATTATTAAATTATTATTCCGACTCTTGCGCCAACTCTGTACCTGCTTCATCATTCACAACATCACACCACACGATGTTAAGATAAGACCTCACATTGAAATTCACAGGCAATCGATATTCACAGTCCACGCGGTATTCGCAATGCCGACAAATGTACTTGCCTTGTCCGGCCCATCGGGCTCGGGCAAATCGACACTGGCTGGTCTCCTCAAATGTGTGGTCGAGGCCGAAGGCTGGTCAGTAACGCTGCTCCACGGCGATGACTATTTTCTGGGGCCAAAGATGGCGAGCTACTGGACAGATGAAAATAAGGACCACCCGGGCGCCATCGACTTGCCGGCGGTGCGGAGCAAACTCTCTCGCGCGCGCCAGCATGCCGGCGATGGCGCGGCATCCGCGCTCATCATCATCGAGGGTTTCATGGTCCTGCAAGACTCCGAGCTCATGTCGCTCGTCGATGCCGTGCTCTTTCTGACAGTGGACCAGCAGACGTGTCTTGCTCGTCGATTGGCACGCAGCGTGCGCACACCTCACGAGAACGAGGGCCTCGTGCACTACTTTCACCGGTGCGTGTGGCCAGGCTACCTGCAGTACACGGTTCCAGCGCTCGCTCAGCAGCGCGAGGCAAGCGAGCGGGCGAGCGGTCCGCCGCTGCGCGAGGTCGATGGCACGGCGCCCGTCGAGCGCGTGGCTGCGGACGCCGTCAACGCATTAGCAAGGTTGTTCCCAGAGCTTGCCGGTATCCACATATAAACATATGAGCTCACACTTGCAGTAGACTACGCCAGCCCGATGCCCGAACCGCGCGTGGGCTCATATGCATTGGAGGCATTGCTCACGATTGGGTATTGCTATTGCCGTATTGGTGGGTATCCGATCGATCTCGCACCACGCACCTCTCTACGAAATCCCACTCCCCCCCCCTTCCCCCCATTCCCCCAATTGCATGCGGGGGACCAAAACGGCGCGTTTCGTCCGGAATGCTATACGGAGCGGCGACGTCGTCGTGTAGGATTGAACTCTGAACCGTGTCTGTGAAGCGCGGTACGCGTTCCACCTTCCACGTCGCGAGCACGAGAATGAAGCGACTGTGACGTGTGCGAGGTGTTGCCCTTCACGCATTTGAGTTTGGTTTGTGCGTGTTGTATGGGGTGCGGTTGGAATAATGTTCGCAGATTGGGTTTATATTCGCTCCCTATTCGCTAACTTTACGTTCATCGAACTTTCACCCAATCGAATCTATGAATGCGTATCATTAACTATGAACACGCCATCCAGCGGGAAGCAAGTTAGCTGTTAATGTTCCATGTTCGAGGCAAGGGCCCGAGTGTTATGCCGTGTGACGCCCAAAGTTACACGGCTGTTAACCCATCCCCTGTTAACCCAACGTGAAGGGCCAGATTACAGGACGGTATCCATCATGGAACCAGACAGGGGGGATGCGGGAGAACCCGAATGGGGGGTCGTCTCCGCCGTTTGGGGGAAAGGGGATGCCCAGGGGAAAGCCTTATAGGCACCCTGTTATGCGGTTCGTATGCCGCCCGCGCGCGGGATGATGTTGCTCTATTCGGCGAGTGAAGTATTGCCGGTCTCCGCCGGAGGCTCCTAGAATGTGCCGACGGTCTCCTGTCGGCGCTTTCGAATATCGATGCGTATCAGTTCCGAGAGTGTTATGTGTCCCCGCCCACCCACCGCGATTCAGAGCCTGGTCTAGCTTTAGCAGGGACCGGGATGTCGCGCTCACCAGGCTGCCATTTGTGTAGTTTGATGAACCGCCAATCAACCAACGCGACCAAGTTTACGCGCCCTGTCATGATTCACAGACATGTTCACAGATCACACAAATGAACATAATGAAAGTGGGGCGAGTGACTCTTCCTCTCTCCGCGACCGCCAAGGCGAGCCTCGACTCGGACGGCGAGGGGGGCCTTGCGACAAGCGGCACCGGCGCGTTTGCGCGCACGCGCCAGACTCTGCGGCTCATGGAGCGCGTGGCCGCGTGCGTGCGCATGGAGGAGGAGGGGATGGAGGAGCGCCTTGAGGAGGAGGGGATGGAGGAGGAGCACTTGTCGGACGAGGGGAGCTCCCTCGACGAGATCTGGTCGTCCCTCGACAACGAGCTGCACCCATGCCTCGCCAAGATCCACGTCCAAATGCGCCGTTGGATCGCCGAGGTGCTCCCCGCTGCAGTTGAACTGACCCGGGCTGACCTGATGGCTCGCAAGGGTCTTGGATTATCGCTCGCCCCCCTCGTCGGCGGCGTTCTCGCTGCCGCCGCGACGGCCTGTGGCTCACATTCGGCCGGCACCGCTGTTGCCGGGATGGCAGCCACGTCAGAGCCGCCAGAGCGGGCGGCGGCAGTGGACCAAATCCCCACAGTGCTCCCAGTCCCCACTGTGGACCAAATCCCCACAGTGCTCCCAGTCCCCTCAGTGGACTCAGTCCCCACAGTGCTCCGCGCGACGACCCTCGTGTGCCGTGTGCTGCGCAACTCCTGCGCTTCGCAGCCGGCGGTGCAGCTGGCCCTAGCCTCGAATGGCACGCTCATGGGCATCACAAGGCTGTTGATGGCGAGCTCCGCCCTTCCCTTGGCCATGCTACATGCCCAACACAGCGCTCCTGGGCTGGACGAGTGTGCGCGCGCCGCCGCACAACTCGCCGCCAACATCGCCGTCGGCCAGGCGGAGACGCAGGCGGCGCTTTGGCGTGACGGACAGTTACTGGGGACCCTACTCGGATCGGCTCGCCATGATCTCGTCTCGATCGGAGTGATGCTCCTCTTCAATTGCAGCCGCAATCACGGCCGGCGGCTGCGCCAGCTCGTCTTTGGACGCGGACAGCTGGATCGCGCCGTGCTGGGCGGATCGCGCGCGGCGGGCAAGGCGATGGACGATGTGTGGGGAGGGCCACAGCCTCACTGGCTGAGCGCCGCTCTCTACGTCGTGCAAGCCGAAGCTCAAAGCGGTGCAAGTGGCAGAGGCGGCAGAGGTGGCGGCAGCGGCGGCGGCAGCAGGGGCGGCAGCAGCAGCGGCGGCATCGGCGGCGGCAGCAGCGGCGGCAGCAGCGGCAGCGGCGGCGGCGGCGGCAGCTGCAGCGTGGGCGCCCACCACGGCGCCTACCCAGGAAAGGGAGCTGATGTTTCGTGGAGCTTGCTTTTGGTGAGGGAGCTCATCACGTCAGGTCTGCTGCTCGACGCCTTTGCATGCGCGTACGAGCTCGATGGGTTTCCGAGTGCAGCCGACGAGGTGGCCGATGAGGTGACCGAGATCGGCCGAGATCGTAACGAGATCGGACGAGATCGCGACGAGATCGCCCAGCCCGCCGCCGAAGTGCCCGAGGAGGCGGCGCATGGCGGCACGGAGGCGACTGAGGGAGCACGCGCGCCCGGTACGACGCGTGTGGCCAAGACAGCGCCGGCGGCCTGGGCTCACACGGCGACGCTCAATCATGTGGCCACGCTGTGCGATGCAGTTGAGGCGGCCTGCGACGATAAAGGCGAGACGTGTGGAATGATGGGTGGGCCGTGGCGGCGCGCCCTGGCGTGCCGGCTCACACGCCTGTTGCACCAGGCGGGGCGGAAGGCATGGTGGTTGCACGCCCCGGACGCACCGTGCTCGACCACGCCTCCCGCCCGCTGCTGCGAGCTCGTGTGCTTGCTACGGGTGGCAGGCGACCTAGCCATGCAGAAGGAGGCACCGTTTGGACCTCCCGCCGTCGAGATTGGCGATGTGGCAGCGTTCAGAGCGCCGTCCGAGGGAACGGAGGCGACCGGCGATGCGGCGGACGACGCCACCTCCGCCGCCCCCGACCCTACCATCGACGTCCTCGAGCCTCTCCTTCGCGCACTCGCTCAAATGGCCGTCTGGCAGCCGCCCATGATGTCGCCCAGCAAGAGCAGTGCTGCCAAGGCGGCGGCTGCCCTGGCGGTGCCAACCCATTCGATGGAGCAGGAGGCCATCCGCCTGATCGCGTTCATGGCGCACGGCTCGGTCGCAGTCCGGGATCGAGTGCGGGAACTCGGCGGGCTCTTCACCGTACTGCAGCGCTGTCAGTTAGATGAAGCCAATCCAAACATCAAGGAGTGGGCTGTGTTCGCCATCCGCAACCTGACCGAGAATAGCCAGGCCAACCGCGAGTTCCTCGCGCAGATCGAGAGAGCCCCGTGCTCCGTGGCCAACCCGGGGGTGCTCGAACAGGCCGACCTCGAGGTTGGAGTGAATCGACAGACGGGCAAGCTCGAAGTCGTGCGCAAGACGACGACGGCAGAGACTGGGACGATCGTTTGAGAGACCCGATGCGTAGAAGAAAATTTAATGTTGCAAGGGGTTTACTACAATGTATCCCAATCTTGGGATTCGTTCAAGTGCTAAAATGGACGGAACTTCGATCGTCAAATGACCGTGCGGCAAATTTGCCGACCTCTCCGTACTCGCGGACGGATGTGCACCAACTTCTTCCGCGAGTGGGCCCCGCGCCGTCTGCATGCGCTCGCTGCCAAGCTGAACGAAGTGTGCTACCTGGTTGGCGATGGATTCAAGCTGCCGGTGAGCGCGACGCCCTCTTCCCAGCACAGCAGCACATGTCTGTCTCCTCCCATCACGCGCGCGCTGATCGCACCCATCGCTCGCAGCCCTCGGACGGCGACTTTGAGTTCTGGTGCACGTGCGCGACCCTCGTGAACAGTGGCACGCACATGTGCGCGCCGCTCTTGGACGTCGACTCCGTCGACCTCTGCAATGCCGTCCACCAAGATCTCGAATCCATCGACATGACCGAGGTCGTCAGTGGCAAGCTCTTCCTGGGGGAGATGGGCGCATGCGAGTCTACCCTCGCATTCGCTATGCTGGGCATCCGAAGTGTCGTCGTCATCACGGACTCGGATTTCACGTGGCACGCGATCTCCACGACCACGGGCGTGCCCACTCACCCCATAACCCCCGCAGGAGACCTGAAGGAACAGCTTGCGTCACTCGGGGCCTTTGCTCGTTCGACATCCGACGGAGCGTGCTACGTCTGCTCGACATCGGGAAACGGCCTGGCCGCCGCCGCATGCGCCGCTGTGCTCGCGACGCTCGACTGCTCGAGGGTGCGTGCCTTGCGCCACCCATGCCCTCGAGGGAGCCGACGCACGCGGCACACGGCCGAGGCGTCGTACCGGGCACACTCTTGGGTGCCCGGGACAACGCCTCGCGGCACACGCACACCCCGAGGGCGTTGCCCCGGGCACTCGGACGAGGCGTTGTACCGGGCACTAAGGGGCGTGGTCCCGGGCTCTTCCCCGGGATTGTGTTGCTGAGGGCTGCATGTGTGCGTGTGCGCGGCGTGTGCTCTCGTGGCGCACACAGATGAGCGCGGCAATGGCACTTGAGCTCGTGGAGAGACGCCGCGGCCTTCTGCGGCTCGACGAGGACCATAGGCAAGCGCTCACGTCCTTCTTCGACCGCAAGGTGCCCCCGCCGCCTCCTCGACCTCTTGCTGCGTCCGAGGAGCAAGCCGGCGTGCTCAGCGCGGCGCAAGCAGCGGCTGCGGCGCTCGAGTTCATCGTGACAACTCCCAAAAAGAGCGTTAGCTGCGTAGGCAGCTCACTCACGCGCGGCAGGCCGTCTGCTTCTGACGGCTTCCGCCTAAACGACCCTGTTTCGCCGGTGGCCAAAAAGTCCAAGGAGCGCATGGAGGCGAACTCCTTTGCCGACACCAAGTCGGCGACCTCCTTCGGCGTGGCTGCCCGACCGCTCGAGCCCTCAAAGCCGGTGGAACCGAAGCCGACCGAGCACCAAGA
Organism: Chrysochromulina tobinii; assembly: GCA_001275005.1. Lineage (NCBI taxonomy): Eukaryota > Haptophyta > Prymnesiales > Chrysochromulinaceae > Chrysochromulina > Chrysochromulina tobinii. Next base: position 22,099 of record JWZX01003065.1, read on the forward strand.
GTGGGCGCCCAAGCCGCACCACAACTCCCGCCGCCAGGATGTCGGCTGAGGAGACACCAACTTTTGAGCCCGGGAGCACCGGATTCATGCACGGAAGCTGTGAATCCCGGGAGCTGTGAATCCCTGGAGCTGTGAATCCCGGGAGCACCGGATTCGTGCACTGGAGCTGGGGGGCTGGGGGCGGGAGAGCGTGATGAGTCATGCATGCACGCGCGCAATCGTGAGTACGCGTGCGCAGGAAATGATGAGGGTGGAGCGTCAGCCTGACGACTTCTTGACGCAGCGAGAGACGCGCCAGAGTGGAGGGCGAAACCAGCACCACTGAACTCGTGGCTGCAAAGACCAAAGTACGCCTGGTCTCGGGAAGTCTTTCGCTTCCTGTGCCTTGCCTGTGGGCCTGACTACGCGACTGTAAGCGAGTGCTCACATATCTGAACAAGCTAAACGGCATACCATTGAACGCGCCCCCCCGCTCCGACCCGCTCTGGCCGGTTTGTGTGTCAGCAGAGTGTCCTGTGTGGCCCGGCAGGTCCGGTCCGGTCCCCGGTGGCGGAGTCAGCAGAGGTGCGAGATGGCCGCGCGGTGCTGGCGGCGGGTTGCGGCGCGGCGGGACTGCGACGACCCCCGACGTGCCCCCCGACGACGGTCATACTCCAGAGACACGGATCGGGATCGCACATACGACGGAGAAAAAATCGCGACCACGTTTAGACTGAAAACGACGGATTCCGATTCGGCCCGCCAGCAATCGCGAATACGTTGATAGTCTACAAAGGCTACAATCCTAATGTACAAACCGTATACTTTGTACCGATCGTAGAACGGTATGGTACGAACGAAGTACATTCGATAACGGCAAAAGAGGTATATCGTATCGGTATCACCTGTGTTGCCGAGACGAGAGCTGGGCCATCATGGACGCTCGTCTGGGACCTTCATGGGCGCTCCAACCTAATCATCGTCTGGGAAACCGTCCGCTGCAGGGGCTCCCACATCGCCTGCGGGAGAGATGTGCATGCCTTCAGCAGCAGCTGGGGCGCTGTAAGCCATGGTAGCGAGTGCATTGCGCGCGGTGGAGACCTTTTCTCGCATCTCGTTCACCTTCTGGAAGTCGCGGCTGCGAGCCTGGCGCTCTGTTGAGCTCAGCGGAAGAATGGGGGCCAGCCTTTCCACCCCACTGTCAGCATGCAGGTTGTTCGCAGCCAAGAGCTGGCTCATGCTGCGGCGAATGATGGCCATGTCGCCGCGGAGAGAATCGACGACGAGCTTGGTGTGGCTCATATCAGCAACTAGCGCGGCGACCTCAGCCTTGGTAGCCTTGATGTCGTCGTAGTAGTGTTCATAGTACGAAGGCCCTCGGTACTCCATAGATGGCCCAGTCGCATACTCCTCCGCAGGCGCGCTCGCAGGTGACGTTGTCTTATCGCCCGTGAACACGTTTACCGGCCGCAAGGCGGCTGCGGCGAAGACCATGTCCAAGAAACCGGATGGCTGCTTAGACGCGCTCCTGCCTTTTTTCGTACCAAGCTGCAGCTGCAGCTTGGCCGCCTCGTCTCGAATGCGTATCAACGTGCGCCGCAAAGCTAACAAGAGTATTGCTCGGTTCATACGTTTCGCCGCGAAAGGGAAGCGCTGAATGATGTCCAGGAGTACCTGCCGTGCCAAGGCGAAGGTCTCGACATAGCTCATGCACAGCGCGACGCTGCCGCTGTAGTTGGCTGGATTCGAGAGGATAATGTCTTCTCCCCACATACTACCGGACGCGAGCACTCGGCCTCCAAAGAGCACGCACCCCTTGTGGATGTAGTACAGCGTCTCTATCGCAGGCACTTCGGTCGGAGCGTAACAACGGCCCTCCGCAGCAAGAGAGATAGCAACAAAGCATCCCGTCTCACATCCTTTGAGAAACCAAATATGACGGACTGCGAACACGCCACGAGAGCGGTCAGCAGCGTGTTTACTGTCTCTGTAGCCGGGCAAGGGATCTGGCGAGGACGGAAGCCGAGGGGTCCAATCGCGGTGAACACTTACGCCAGTGGTATTGAACGAGCAAGGTCACCTCCTGCTGCAGCGTGGATGACATTTTGTGGACGACCGAGGTTGTGGAGCGCGCCTTGAGGATGTGCCGACGCTGCGCAAAGTACTGCCGCAGGCGGATTTGTAGCTCCTGGGGCAGCTTCTCTTGGTGGCAGAAGCGATTGACCTCGTCGACGAGCTGCCGGTACTCGATCGCTCCCGGGTCGGCATTCGTCGCCATGTCACAAAAGGCGGCGAGGACCTGCGTCCACAGCAACGCTCCAAATATGACGAGGAACACGACCAGAATGGTCTCGGCTACCGAGTTCTTCGACGGGTACGCGTCTGTTCCGCCAGTGCCCGTGATAACCATGCTGGACCAGGAGAACGCGGCAATGTACCACTGGGCGAGGTCAAGGCCGGGACACTCCCGGGCGAGCTTGCGGGCCAAGACGCCCCCCCCAGATTCCGTCGTGGCCTCGGTGCTCGTGGCAAAGGAATCATCACAGTAGCCAAATGTTCCAAGAAACGTGTCCGAAAGCGAGGGATGGAAAGATGCTTGCAGAGCCATGATGCAAGCGTACCAGTGCGAGGCCAGCAAGATGGCGACAAGGCAGCTTATCAGGGTTTGGGAGGTGTGTGAAATCGAGATGCGCGACGACACACGGGAGATCACGCGCTGTGCCCGCATGAGGCGTATGAGCTTGATGAGGCGAAGCACGCGCAACGCCCGCATGGCGCGAGTATCGATGCCGATGTTGAACTCTTGGGTCATTAGAGGGAGCACATCCAGGAAAGATGGTAAGATCGAAACGAGGTCGACCGAAAAGGAGCCCAAGAGATAATGACGCCAGATCCGCCGACGGTCCCAGATAACCTCGCGCGTGTAAAAGAAGCCTTTGCCGTGAGCCTTGTTTTTTTGCCGATCCTCATACGCGATGAAGAACTGCAGCACCATATCCACGATAAAGATCAAGTCGACGACACGGTTCACGATGAACCACGCGTTCGCGGGTGACTCAGCCTGATCAATGAAGGCGATTTCAAAGGGCGTGAGAGTTGCAGTGAACAACAGTGCAAGTGCCGTCACGATGTCCCATTTCAAGAGCAGTGACGAGTTTAAGGGATCGAGAAGCCCCCGCCGCGCCAACGAGCGTCTCTTGAGCTGCTGAGTTGTTTCGTAAACCTGCGCGACGAACTCTGGCGAGACACTTGCCCCGCGGCGGGATGAGGACTGTTTGCGCTCGTATTGGTACTTGGAGCTCGGGTTGGCGGAGCCCGGGATGATGGAGTCCGGGCTGTCGGAGTCCGGACGGTTGGAGACCGGACCTGAGCCCGTGATGACGGATCCCGGGCTCTTAATGCCCGGGACTACCATTGGGCTCAGTATCTGCAAACCTCTCTTCGGTGCGGATTCGACGCAACGTGCGCGGCAGCGGCTGCGACTTGTGCGGCCCTCCAAAAGTCCTCAGAATGAAACCGCCACGGGAGCTTCAAAATGAACGACTTGAAACGCTGCAGAAGACGGAGGGCACTAAGGAAATAACTTTGCCTTAAACGTACCGGTCTCGTCTCGTGTGTGTCCCGGCTCCCCCCCCCGGTTACGGTATTTCCGTGCAACTTCACCACACACAGAGAGCGGGTAGTAACAGTGTCGTAGCACCGGTTGTCGCGTGTGTCGTGTGAAATTCACACAAACTCATCTACAAGTACCTCACAAACTCGTCACCATGAACACCACATGGACCGCGATGCCTCGGTCGCCGCGCTGCCGCCGTGTCTTCCAGGTGGCGTCGTGCCGATGCAGCTCAGACTGATCCGTAATGGCTGCGAGGTGCTGACATTCATCTTCACTGCAAACTGGGCAGCCGTGGCCGCCATATCTGTTTGGGACATGGCAGCAATGCCTAATCTACTGCTTTGCCTCTTTGCCGTGCAGCTTCTGCTATACGCAATAGCCGCCGCGCTATCTGCAAGCACTACGCTGCAGGGTTGGATTACATTTGGGCACCCTGCCAAGCGCCTTGGTGCAGCAAACGATGCGGGACCGTTTGATCGAGGAGCGACGACTGTGGGCATCCGGGACTATTCGATCCCGGCACACGCTGGCCTCCCGCATGCTCGCCAGGTGTGGGTGCCGACCAGCGATGGCGAGCGCCTCGGGGCTTGGCACATACTTCCGGCGGCGCAATCGCGGCGGGTGGCCATGCAGCTGGCGGCGGGCATGGACGGCGACGCAGCCTTCGACGGCGCGCTGAACGCGACAGCACAGCAGCAGAGCACAGACACAGACGAGCCATGGGCGGCACTGTACTTGCACGGCAACTTTGAGAGCCGCGCCAAGTGGGTCTCCACCAAGCACGCGGAGCTCCTCTCATACCACTTCGGGCTGCACGTGCTCTTGCTCGATTATCGCGGATTCGGAGACTCCAGTGGGGGTCCTCCCTCTGTCGAGACACTGCCGCTGGACGCCATGGGCGCGGTGCGTTGGTTCGAGGCGCGCGGCGTTCCCCCGTCGCGTCTCTTGATCTACGGCCACTCGCTTGGCAGTGGCGTGGCGGCGCAGCTAGGATTGCAGCTCGGCAGTCCTGCCGCCGGGTCTCCTGCCGCCGGGTCTTCCACGCCCCCCTGGGCGCTGGTGCTTGAGGGCAGCTTCTACTCGCTCCGGGCTGCCGCGCTCACCTTCCCTGCCGCCTTGCCGCTGCTCGCGTTGCCTGGTGTGCCGCGCTTGCTGCTCCGCTGCTACCTCGATGGACTTCGCACCGCCGACGCGCTGACGCAAATTCCGCACGTGCCGGTGCTCTTGCTTCATGGGGCCACCGACAGCACAGTCCCGATACAGCATGCTGTCGCCCTCGAGCGCGATGTCGGCCAATGTCGGCCGGCGGGCGCGGCGCCCTTTCGCCTCGTGCCACTCGCTGGGTGCGATCACCTGCACGCCGCTCTCGAGCCCTCGATCATCGCGCACCTAGGCCATTTCTTTGACGCCGTCGTCGCTCACCACGACGCGCTCAGCACGACCGTCGTTCTCAGGCCTGACCCTCCGGCGAAGGCGCCTGCTATCCCAAGGGATCGGCGGCGGTTGGGGAGGAGCCCTCGCACCGCGCGCTGACTTGCACGCTATCCCCAGGGCTATTCAAGGGTGGGGAGGCGGGTGGGGAGCAGCCCTGCACTAACCCTCGCACCGCGCGCTGACTAGCTAGAGCCTCTCGAAACGACGATGATACGTGAGGACTGCGTAAGCCGCGGGCGGGGGATCATCCACGCGGGGAATACGCAACGATGTGGTGTGCACAGGGGTGTGCGGGCACAGATAGCGGCACCGCACACCGCGACCGACACCGTATACGCTTGCATGGTCAACCGAACCGGCAACCGCCGTCTACTAGATGAGGTTCGGCGAATCCCGGTGGTCCACCGACGATTGCGAATCGGACGCGTCTACAATCAAGACTCGTGTCTTTCCAAGTGTGCCCCGCACCATGGCCCCGCACTCGAAAACTTCGTTAGGATTCTGAACCACACGTTCACAAAACTACAGCTTTCAGCTCTAAGGTCTCCACCGCCACTGAGAAGCCTACAATTGGAAGCCTACATACAGACGCAATCGGCGTCCTCAAGCTCGTTGTGACGACGAACCTCTGCACTCGGTCTACGAGGCTCATCCTGTTGCCTTTCGAGCTGGTTGCGATTGAGCACCACCCCTGCGTTGTCGGATGGTGTCCACCGCGGTGGCGCGGGCCTCGGCGCCGCGTCGAATCTTAAGCCGAGCCCGACACCCGCTCCATGCACCTGCGACGACGAGGGGCCATCCTCCAAAGGCGCTCGCTGGCGCGACGGAAGCGACGGCAGCTCGCAGGCGGCGGGTGTGAATGTGGGCAGCGGAGCGAGCTCATCACCCGATCCGTCTTTGTTCACGCCTGCTGCCCTCAGACGCCGGAACAACTCTTCTTCTGAAAGCTTGCCAGCAGCGTGGGCATCGAGCGCGTAGAGCAGATCGAGCCGTGCGCGTGGCTGCGTGTCGATGCTCATGACACTTCCATTATCAACCACCACCGAAGAGAACTGGTCGTAAGTTGTGACGTGCGCAGCCGAGGTGCTCTTGCTGCCGAACCAGGAGGAGGTGGCCGTGTGCATGTGGGTGGATGCGATCGACGAAAAAGGTCAGCGCTGTGCATATCGACGCAAGGCGGGTGTACTGGAGCCTGTCCCGTCACTTGTCCGTTTCGCCTTTAAGGTAGTCCGCTCATGGTGTACATGGGGCAAAAACTGATCTCCAAAAGTACTGAAGGGATTTGAACGAAACTCAAGCCAGA
>JWZX01003066.1:0-24978 GCA_001275005.1 Chrysochromulina tobinii
TCTTGCCCATCGACTCGCAAGCCGCGCGCTCACGCCGCACGTGCCCACGCCATTGAACGAATGCACGGCGGCGGAAGGTGATTTTATGGTGGCCCAGGCTCTTGCGCATCGACGAGCACGCCACATTTTGCGCAGCCCAAGTTGAGAGCCATGCTCGCAAGGCTCGCGCAAGGCCACGGTTTCGAAAGACGCGGAGCGCGAAGAGCAATCGTTGCCTGTACTGATTGCTCAACTCGAGATAGCTTCTCCACTGCAGCCAACCCGGCAGTCCGCGACCCCGACGAAAAGCAAACGCACCCCGTCGAAGCAGGGCATGCTGACGAAGTATGCAGGAGAAGATCGAAAAGAACTTTGCCATTGCACTGCGCCGACGCCGGTCGTGAATCTCAGCCACTAGGCGGCGCAAATGGACAACGACCTCGGAGACGTGCGACCACGCGCCAAAGGCTTTCGAGAGCTGTGGAAACTTCCATCGGCTCACTGCCACCTGCAGCTGCCGCTTGGCGATCACCCTTTTCTCCCACACGCCGCGCCAGGTGGTCCAGCCGCGAGCCAGATCCTTCTTGAAGATGCGGCGAAGGACGCGCTCACACTTGATCCGGATGACGGCGCGATGTTGCGCGAAGCGTGCGAGATTAGTGAGGGCTATGTGAAGCCCATCTTTGCGAAACCGAGAAATGCACCTTTTTTTCTGCTCCCTCGCCCTGGTGGCGGCCAACGTGAGGACCATCCATTTGCGTAGAGCGCGGCCAATCCATGTGCGCCGAAAGGCCCCGGATGCCGCGCTTGCGATCAGCCACCTTTTTCTCGCTGGACTCGAATCGCGCTCGCCAGGTGTAGAAGCCGCGTTGCCGCCACGTGATCCTGAAGAGCGCGCGCGCTTTCGTGGCGTACTCTTGAAGCCACTTGTTGTGGTGTGGTCTGGCGATGACTGCAAAGCCTGCTCCCAGGTTTAGACGGCGGTAGACTCTGCGAGCGAGCGCGCGGCGCTTGAAGGCGCGCCAGTACCACAAGGCGTTGCGCAGTGCACGAGCCTCACGCAGTGTGCGATGGGCAGCAGTAATCTCAGTCGTTACTGCATCTTGCTCGAGCTCGTGCACTTTCCTCACCAGCCTCGAGTTCGTTGCTGCCGTCTCCGTGCGTGAGTCAGCGAGGGTGATCGTCGCGCTCTGACCTGTGCGTGCGCGTCTTCGAGTTGTTTCAAAAGCTCTTCTCTCTCGGCCTCAACCTCATCGATGGCCGCGATAGCCTGAAGCGCCGTCTCTTCCGCCACCGCTGCGCGCTGGGCCAACAACCTGGCAGCTTCCTCCGCATGTTGGCGCCGGTTGGTCTCACGCCCGGCCACGAGCGCCTCACTCAGCGCGGCCCTGCGGTACGAGTCGCGCAGCTGCGTGTCGCGGTACGCGATGATGTGCTCGGCCGTGCTGCTGGTGAGCTGCGTGGTGAGCATGTGGAGCGCGGTCCTCAGATAATCGAACCCTTTCTCAAAGAGGGCGCGGTCGTTTCTTTTCGACACGGCGCGGCGCTTCGTCATCGGTTTGCATCCATACCGGTACCGGTAAAAAGACACCGGGGGAGCCGGGACACACGTGTACGGGACACACCATGTAGAACAGTCATCCCAACGCTCGGAATTCAAACGCCACGGTGGCTGATGCGCCGCCGAAACCCCTCCACTTGCCGATATGGCTAACGAATGTGAACGTGAACGTGAAGTCCACCTTATCAACTGTTCACCTGACGGTTATGACGAAACATTACCGGTGCCTCAGAAAAAGCGATACGATGACCACGCTTTCTTCTGCACTGTTCGAGCTGGAGCAGTCCGTGCAGCGCGAGCTGCTGCGGCTTGCCGAGGCCAACAGCGCCGGCGACTTACATCCCGCTACATTCGAGGCGGCCAGCTCCGGAGTGCGTGCCTCACTCCGCCGGCATGCTGAGCAGGTTGACGCGCTTGAGCAGCTCGCGGCCGTGCAGGACCGACCATCTGAGGAGGAGGAAGTACGTGCGCTCGTGCGACGTCACCGTGCCGAGGCTGGTACGCTCAGCATGAGCCTACGCGAGCTCGCAGCCAAGGTGCGGAGCGATCGGAGCCAGCGCGAGGCGAGTGAGCGTGCAGCGCTCTTTGCACCCGTTGCAGGCTATGACAGCAGCGACGGCAGCTCGGCGCCGAGCGGTGCGTCGTCGCGCTCTGGTAGGCTAAACGCGCGGGCGTCGGCTCAGGCGGCACGCGACGTGACCGAGTCACTCCGGCGCACGCGTGCGCTGATGGCCAATGAGTTGCAGCGCACTGAGGCGACGCTGCGCTCCCTCGACGAGCAGGGCAAGAAGCTCAGGGGCACGCTCAACGAGCACCGCGGGATCGACGGCACGCTCGCGAGCGGCCGGCGCAAGTTGAACCGGCTCGAGACGCGCGACATGACGGACAAGGTGCTCTTCGCACTCGCCTTTGGCTTCTTTGTGTGCGTGGTGTTGCACATCGTCAATAAGCGCCTCGGCCTCGGCCTCTTCGGTCTCGCCTCTTCGCTCGCGGGTAAGAATGCGAGCGATGTGCTCAACGTGATGGCGGTGGCGGCCGGCGGCGGCGTCGGTGGCGCCTCAGCAGATGTCAGCAGTGCCCAAGTAGACAGCGGCGGAGGCAGCAGCGCCGCGGTTTTGGCGGCGACGTCGGCGACGGCAGCCGCCGACGACTTGGCGCACGTCGTTGCGTCAGCCGTTTCCGACTTAATGAGCGAGGCGGCAGCAGCGGCAGCAGCCACGGGCGTGGCAATGGAGTGTTCTGCAGCCGCAGATGCGCCGATGTGCAACGAGGAGGGTGTCGCCGCCACCGCCGCGACTAGAAGCCGCGTAGCGGCTCCCGTCAAGGATGAGGTGTAGTCGAACGGTAGTAGCGTCGTAGTGACGGTACAAATACTTAGTACGCTCTGTAGAGAAACGTGCCGTTTCTGGGTGTCGGGACCGGTTCCGGTTAGGTTGAAGGTCCCCGGGGACCGGTGTTCCCGAAATGCGAAAATACTATTATAAATACACCCGGGGGGATTGGAATCAACACGGGACACAAGTGCGCTGGAATGTCAAGCGAGGTCTGCTGGCAGGCCTATCTCAGCACCTTTCCAGCGACGCTCGCCTTGCTCGACCCGATCGAAGCGCGCATGGCGCCCATAGAGGCCGATGCGCAGAAGCGGCTGATGCGCGCGCGCTTGTTACATTCTGTTGTCACTTCCAAGGCTGCGGCCCTCAAGCTCTCGGATCTGAAGACCATGACCACCGAATGGATCCACGGCATGCTCGAAGCGACCTTCCCGCTCGAAAGCAACATTGTCGACGAGGGCTTTGCCGATGGCGACGAGCTGGCGCTTCGGGTGGTGCTGGCGGCGCTCGATGGTGCCCACGCGGTCGCTGGCAAGCTTGCGGCGCTGTACCGAGAGGCAGGCGAGCTCAAGGCCCATCCGGCAAGCCCGGCTAAAGCCGCTCGAGACGGCCGCACGGACAAGGCCGCTGCCAGCGCGAGCGCAAGCAGCGACGTGCCGAAACGCCCTTCGGAGGCTGAAGCCGCGGAGCTAGTGCGTCGGGCACTCGCGAGCGGTGCGTCGCTCCAGGAGGCGGTGAGCGCGGGCGTGGACGAGCTGCAGGTCTTCGGTGCGGACCTGTGGGAGGCGCTCTTGTGGCGGCGCGGCGCGCTGCGCTTCTACATGGCGAGCACCGCCGTCAGGACGCTCGGGACAGCGCTCGGGGCAGCGGATGCCAGGGCGGTGAGCAGTGCAAGCGATGGCTCGGCGGCGAAGGTGAAAGCGGCCGGCTTCGACGAGGGCGCGGCTGAGGTGAGCGCGGCTGAGCTGGCGGAGGCTGAGGTGGCGGAGGCAGCCGCCGCCTCGATTGTGTCGATCGCGCTGGCGGCCGTCGACCTCTCCGACAACGGAGGCGCTGGGGGAACCATCGGGCGGGCTGCGGCGGTGGTCACCAATCGTCACGCGGGTAGGGCGGCCGGGCCGAACGCGCACTTGATCGAGGAGGCGTACTCGTCGCTCTCGCTGCTGCTCATGGCGCGGCGCGACCCTCATGCAGCGCCTGAGTCCATCCCTCTCCAGCTGCGGTACGGCATCTATAGCACGACGCACCTTCTTGGGCTCGCATTCCTCAGTGAGCTCAGCTACTGGCGCTGGGCCGCCAGCGCGGCAGACCCGCTCGGCCTGGGCGCCGGCGCCGTTGCCAGCGCCGACGCGGCCGACGCTGCCGATCATGCCGATGTGCTCACGACGGCGGCCGTGGGCGGAGAGGCTGCGCCCATGACGGCCGCGGACCTGTGGATGCGCCGTGCGGCGGTGAGCTCGCACCGCTACCTTTACACGGTGAGCGTTCTCATGGAGGGGTGCGGCTGGGCGATGGAGAAGCAGCGCGAACTGCTTGGGCTGCTGAGCGCCGAATTGGGCAAGTCGGCCGTCGCCGCCGCACTCGCCTCCGAGATGGGCGTGTTGGAGCGCGACGAGGCGCTACGCAAGGTAGACCGTGAAGCAGCCCGTGAGGTGGCGGCTGCGACCGCGGCGAGCGCACGCACCAGGGGGAGCAAGAAGGGCGGCATCAAAGGTGGCGGCAAGGTTGGAAGCAGAGGCTGATCCTTTCCTGTCCTTGAGATGGAGCGTCGAGGCCTCCGTCACCGCGCCAGCGTGCAGCGACCTCCGATAATCGACAAAAGCGAAAAGGCGAGGGCGCCACTGTGGAGGGCGCTGCCTCGCTCCTCGCTGCATGCGCGATCTCGTTTACGCTGCTCTGTCCAGCTCCAGGGCTGTTCTCATCGATTTTCTCAGATCCTCCTCACTGCGCTTTTGAGGCAAGTGCTAAAACTTGTGTCAGGCACAGCCCGGCGATCGAAGCCAGCGATGGCGCATGCGGTGGCGACTGCGCGTAAGCCGTAACAATGCCGTAAGCGCCTTTTTGTGAGGTGCATTCTGCTACTGCGGGGTAACTGCGGGGCTAGACGACAGACGTCCTTCGGGTCCTCGAGCACCCTCACACACCCTCGGCCGAAAAAGGTTAACGGGTTCGGAAAGGACAGTAAAAGCCCCCAAAGCACGGTGCACGGTCGTTTCAAGAGCGCCTAAGGCTACCGGGTACTTCCGGGTACAAGCCTGGGTGGATTCTCGCGGGGAGACCAGACTCACTAGCGAAATTGAGTAGCCCCGAGAGAACGAGTTACGAGTACTCAGTACTTGTGGTTTTGATGTGGTTACCGAGGGGTGCGGAACCGTCTTTTGAGTGGTACCGTGCTAGGGTCTCGGGGGTGCTTGCGATACCCGGCGTGCTTGCTTGCTTGCTTGTATACCTTGCTTGCTTGCTTGTTGCCGGGGTGGGACGCGAAACGAAACGGATTTCGTCTTCCCGCGGGTCGCGGCGTCGCCCTGTGGTGGAATCCATGTTCCTGCGCGCCTTTGCCTTCCTGGCTCCGCTCTTGGCGATGGCCGGAAAGGCACCACCAGGAGAGGCGACGCCACCGCCAGGAGTGGACACGCGCCTTGTCGGCGGTACGACCCCGAACCAGGGCCGTGTCGAGATCTGGTATGCTCCTCCCGGGAAAAATGCTTCGTGGTCAACGGTATGCGATGACGGCTGGGACATAGTGGCTGCGCACATCACGTGCAAGCACCTGGGTTACCCAGGTGCCAGGCGCGCCGTCCAGTGCGAATTAGGCATGTGCGAATTCGGCTACGGTCCTCCAAGTATGCCTGTGGGCATCAGCAACGTCATATGCAAAGGCGACGAGGACTCCATCTTCGAGTGCAGCTTCTTCTCGTCACCTAACTGCCGGCACACGGAAGACGCAGGCGTCGAGTGCTTTGGTTCGACCACAGAGTCGCCGCCGCCGCCGCCTTCGCCCACGCCGCCTCCACCGTTTCCGCCAGGCGATCCACCGCCGCCACCGCCACCGCCGTCGCGGCCGCCGCCGTCGCCGCGACCGATGAAGCCGGTGCCCCATGCGCCGCCGCCGTCACCCAGGGCGCCGCCCTCATGGGTCACTGTGCAGGAGACGTTCGCCAGGTACAACACCCTGCTCAGTGAGAATTCGTGGTTCTCGTTCTCCCTCTTTCTGCTGCTAGGATCAGTCTTTGCTGCACTGCTAGCCAGCTGCTGCGTCTTCGTCGAGGTGGTCTCGTACACCGTCGCGAGTGGCGATCGGCGGCTGCGCTTCCGCCTCGGCTGCTGCTGCTGGCTCACGCCGTCCGACACAGATGTGCTCAGTGACCCTCCCGCATACAGCAGCTCCTCGACGTACATGACACCGGCGCCGCCTGCGAAGCCAATCGAGCGCAGCTGGCTCTCGAAAACCTTTGGGTGGGGTCACGACAGTGGCGGTGGCGCCCTCATCTGAGGCGGAGTGGACGCCCCGCGCCGAGCGGCAATCGGCGGCTCCCGTCGGTGCGAACACGTGTCGGCAGGGGACAGGGTGGGTGCTTTCGCGTGACACGTGCGAGCCCGAGCGTGGAAATCCCATCGGGACGCGCACGCACGCGAGCTCGCCGCCCCGCGTTTTCCCGCACGCGCCTGCTCCGAGCGTGTGTGGGTGTGCAGCGCGATTGTGTGTGAAGGCAAAACGCACTGCGAAGGGGTCGAATGTTTGCGATGTCGCCTCGGGGGGGATTGATCCGGACGGGGTAAGGTGTTTAGGGGACTCTTCGCGCCACTTCAAAAGAGAAGACCTCCTGCTCCCCTTTGCGCATTCAGCACATCGCAAGTTTCCCCCAAAAACGACTTTGGGCGTGGCCTGGGAAGGGAGGGCGGCCTCCAATGCCTCCCAAGATGAGTGGGGCCCCTCACTCCAAGGTCGGCACGATCACTGGCGGCCGTGGAATGAATGCCGCCCCCCCTCCGCCCCCCGCCCCTGATACGCCCAATACCGCGGCTGCCAAGGCTGCTGCCGCTGCCGAAGCCGCTGCAGAGAGGCGGCGCAAGTACCAGGAGTGGCTCGCGGCAAATGATGCGCCCCCTGAGGATGACGGCATTGTTGTCACGGACGAGGGCGTCTTCCGCACAGGCACCTACACGCGCGATCTGTCTGACGGCCCCGACCCGCCTCACGGTGAGTTTTCGACGGTCAACCACTGGCTCACCGACAAATACGCCCTCCCAGACCTTGCGACTGTCGCTGCCAGGAAGAGTGTGCGCGTGCGGTGCGAGAATGGTGTCATCGTTCCGAGCGTCGGCTGGGACAAGAGGGGCGACTTTCACCCGGTGCGCCACTTCGACGCCGGCTCGGCATACGAGCGCTACCGCCGTGGTCTCCCGCCAGGGTACACAGGCTACATCCCGCATGACGCCAATCCGGTTGTGGGTGGCAAGATCGGCGTCATAGAAAAGGCGCACCCGATCCTGTACTCGAAGGTGCGCCCCGCGACCGGTGCGGTCGTCGCCGACATTCTGGATGACAAGATCCTCACGTCGTCCGGCGTGGGAGATTTCTACGTCAAGGAGAAGCCCATCCGGGGCCCGGTGGATTGAGCCGCACCGTTTTGAAACTTTGAGGCGGGCGCGCGCTCGGAGCTTGATGATGGATGGATGGACGGTACTTGCATGGTGTGGTTGACTCGGAGGCTCCGTACGAGCGCCTCCACGTAGGTTCCAATCAGTGCTGGGGCCGCGCGGGTGGCGACGATCACGATCGCCCGGAGTCGGAATCGGATGCGTGCCCGCGCTGGCCGCTGCGCTCTCCGCCCTCTTGCGGTTGAGTGCGTGGCGTCTCGACACGGCATTTTGTGTCTCGGAAGAATTGATTCATGATCTGATTTCCGGGCGCCCGCTCGGACATACTGTGTATTACCGGTACCGTACGTGCGCGTCACGACGCCCGGAACGGTAGACCTAGACGGTGCGTCGGGGCGGCGCGGCGCCGGCGGACAATCCGGCCAGTCCGGCGCGCGCCCGGCGCAGGTCGCAGCTCTAACCGTAACGGCGTCCGTACGACTGTTTTCACACTGTACCGGTGCGCTCGGGTCGGCCCGGCCGGGTGTATCTCACTGGTATCGGCCGGTGTCGATCGCGTCGTGAACCGTTACCGACTAATTAAATAAGAAATAACCGCGACTCGTCCATCGACACGTGTGCCTGTTGCGGCCGCGCCGGCCCGGCGGTGATGGTTAGGCTGTTACGTGTTGAGTCGCGTGGGGCCGTGCGGCCGTACGGACAGCGCGGCACCGCGATCCGCGTGTGAGCATACTGGACACCGCACGTGCGCACGACACGCCTCTCGGCCGACGCACGGGCGGGGACCGTGCGGCGGTAAAGCCGTACGACCGCTTCTTGAGCCCTCACAGAGCTCAGCCAAGGGGCTCCCAGTCGAGCCTGGCCCAGAGCCCCTCTCTGTCTCTGTCTCCGTCTCTCGGCCTCACGCGTTAGCACATAGCACTCCATGAAGTGGGCTCAGGACGGGGCGTAGCTCACGGCGTAGCCGCGCGACAGCCGCAGCTCTCGCTCGGAACGCGCGCGTCGACTCAGAATGCCTCAAGACTTGAGAGGCACGAAGCCAGCCAAACTGGCCCAGGGAGTACCCCCCTTGTGCTCGCGACGGCGCGTCCGTGAGCCTATCCCTCTTGACTTCAGACGAGGATCTTAACCTCCGAATCGTGATGCTTGCCGTTGGCCGATTTGGAACCGTTGGCGGCAGCGGCGCTCGCGGCGCGGCGCGTGGCCGCAGCCTTCGTCACACATCCGCAGCACTGGCTGCAGAGGGCGTCGACCCGCGACGCGATGACTAGACAAACCGAAGGACAGGATGATTCCGACGATGCCCCAGCGGCTGAGCACCGGGACCACGTAGCCGCGGGCGAAGAAGTCGTATGTGATCGAGGCGGGCACCGAGAGCATTGCGCCAACCGCTACGAAGGTGGGGGTCGTGAGCGCGATGGCGGCGAGCAGGCACGTCTGGTACGCAGCCATCAGCAGTGCGACCAACCCGTAGCTCTTCGTAAGCTCGATCGGAGGAACCTCGAAGGGCTCGAAGCCCGAGTAGTGGAGCAGCGCAATCATGGGGCCCATCGTGACCACCGAGGCGAACCCGATGATCGCGACCACGAGCAGCGAGTCGGTGAAGGGTGTGAGCGACACGCTCACCGATGGGAAGACCTTCTTGAAGATCACCTCCTTGAACGAGTAGATGGTGGCAGAGGCGAGCACGGTGACCACGCCTTGGATGCCGCGCTCGCCGCCCGTGGGCGAGCTCGAGTCGTAGCGCGTGCCATTCGCCACGATCGAGGTCGCGATCATCGCGCCGAGCACCGCGAGCATGGAGGTGAGGGTGAGGGGCTGCTTGAGGAGGGGGATGGAGAAGACGTAGACGAGGAGCGGGTTGACGTTATAGACGGCCGTGTTGATCGAGACAGACGTGAGCGAGAGCGACGCAATCCAGGTAGCCGAGGCCGCCTGGGTGAGCACCATCATGAGCAAGCCGAGCTGCAGCGTCTTCAGCGTCGGCTTGAGAGGCCTCCGGAACGTGATCTCCGTCTGCACGCTCTCCTGGCAAGTGTGCAGCACGTACCACAATGGTAGCAAGAAGACCCAAGACGACTTGAGCACGATGGCTAGCGTGTACGGCTTGTTCCACTCGTCCGAGGCGATGTTTTGGAGCATCTCGGCGTACACCACCCAGATGAGCACCGAGGAAAAGATCAGAAGCGATCCTACGAGCGGAGCCGTGGTCGCCGGCGGCGATGCCGGAACGACGACCGCGTCAGGGGAAGCGCCTGGCGGGCGCAGCCGCCGCGCGAACATGCGCTCGTAGATGGGCATCGCCTCGGCAATCGTGTCCCGCACATTCTGCGGCAGCTCCTCGATGCTCGGCGGCAGCGAGCGCTTTGCGCGCTTCGTGATGCCCGAGGAGGCGAGTACGTCGTCAGTCCACCCTGTCCAGGGAGATTTGAGCTCCTCGCACGGTCCAGGCGTCCACGAGAGCATCGAGGGCTTGAATGGCAGGCCGACCGCAGCGCAATATTCCGTCATGAGGCCCTCGGGGTCCTCGAGCAGGTCGTCAGCGTCAATGATGACGACCGGAAGACAGCCCTTCTGCTGCTCAACGTGATCAAGGATGTCGCGCATCGACGTGTAGCCTGCTTCTGCTGGGTCGAAGTGCGTGTAACCCGTCTTCTCGTTGTCGATGCACGACTTGTAGTAGAGCGAGACGATGGCCTTGGCCGGGTGCCGAATGATGAATGAGTGGACAACCTTTGAGTAGTCACCGCCGAGCATGGCGTGCATACTCGGGATGCAATGCGGCGCAAAGTAGTATGTGAGGTTCTTTGAGAAGAGGTACTTCTTCCCTGATTTGAGCGGGTCGTGCCACAGCCGCTGCGCGACGCTCGAGAATGTCGCGGCGACACGCCTGTCCTCCGCGTTCCGCGATGACGCTGCCTCACTGCCCCAGTAGTGCGGCACGCCAAAGGGCTCGTGAACGACCTCGATGTCATTGTTCTCGACCATAGCCCTTTCCACAGAGGTGGAGAGCGAGCGAGGCGGCCCCCACAGCATGACACGTTTCCCCACGGGGGGCTGGCTTGGCGCGCGGCACATCTCCTACTGCGAGCGCGTGTATCGTGTCTCGCGAGAAGCGTGCATCATCACAATTCTCGCGGGTGATCGCTAGGATTTCCGCAAACCGGGAGAGTCCGGTACCGGTAAAAAGACACCGGGTTAGTCCCGGGGGGAGCGGGTACATTGTACCGTACCGGGTACAGTACAGTACAGATACTTTATGATACATGGTGCATGATGGTCTTGGTACTGTACAGATAGCTCTCGTCTCGAATCCGATCTCTCTCCGCACTCCGGTCTCCGCGGACACGCTCAGCGTCGGACGCTCACATCCATCAATCGGCGCTACGGCCTACGCCGGCGCCTCTATAACTGGCCAGGGCGAAGGAGATAAAGTACGGGCAAAGGGTCGACCTGGTGTGGCTCCGGCGCGGCATGGCTTGAGTACGCACTTGAGCTCCCAACGGCATGCCGAGCAGCCTCCTTCTCTGCCTTGCGCGTCTGCTCCTTCTCCTTACGCGCGCGCCGCTCGTGCTGCTTGCGCGCCTGCGCCTGCAGTCCGCGTGTCAGTTGCGCACCGACATCACCCGTCAGCCTCTCGCCCTCAGGCTGAAAGCCCACGCCAGCGGCCAATGCGGCATCGGTCTCTGAAACAGCGGCGGCGGCCGGCGCGGCGGCGCCAGCAGCGCCCCCGCCCGGAGCGCCCCCGCCCGGCCCACCCTCCTCTTGACCCTCCTCTCGTGGCACTGGCAGCGGCGACTCAGACGGTGGAGATGGAGGGCGACGATGAGAGTCCTCAACCAGATACACAAGTTGCGAACGAGAACGTTTGAAGCGGTGTTCGAGCAGCTGCAGGTCGAACTGGGCGCGGTCGCGAGAGACTCGAATGTTGTCGCCCAGGCGGCGCTGGCGGCGCTGGCGACGATAGCAGCACGCCAGCAAGAGCCCCAAAACAAGTGCCAGGGTGGAGGTGACGATTGCCACTACGACTGGTAGTGATGGATACCAGGGCAGCATCTGTGCCGGCGCTGGTGGCGGCCAGGGCGGAGGCGGCATTGGAAGGTCTGGAGGTGGGATGAGCAAAGCAGCAAAGCAACTTGCATCATTCCCAAGGCTTGTGAGTGTCCTCGAGCCGAACGATGCGATGCCCTGAAAATCACCGGTAACGAGAGCGCCTCCCGCGCCGTTGTATGCAACTCCAAAGCCTCGGGCGTTGTATGTGGCGCTCGCCTGGACAGTCCAGTGGATGTCGCCCGCCGCCGTCACGTGCATCACGAAAGCGTCGGAGTAACCCGAGCTTGTGAGCGATGTCAAGCTGAAGGATGCATTGTCGCTGAAGGAGCCCGTCACAAAAGCACCGCACGCGCCATCGTGCGCGATGCCGGCGCCATAGTCGCCAGACGTACCGCCCGCCTGTATGACCCAGTCGACGTCGCCCGACGCCGTTACGTGCATCACGAAAGCGTCGGAACTGCCTTGGCTTGTGAGCGACGTCGAGCCGAACGATGCCGTGCCGCCGAAATAGCCCGTTACGAGAGCACCGCCCACGCCATCGTCCGCTACGCCTTCGGCTGAGTCGAACAACTCGCCGCCCGCTTGGACGGCCCAGTCGATGGCGCCCGATGCCGTCACGTGCATCACGAAAGCGTCGTATTTGCCTCGAAATGTGAGCGATGTCGAGCCAAACGATGCCTTGCCGCTGAAGTAGCCTGTCACGAGAGCACCTCCCGCGCCGTCATGTGCTATTCCGCTGCCTCGGACATCGGGGATGCCCGGAGACTGAAAAGAAGAGGGCGTGTCGTCGCCCGCCTGGACGGCCCAGTCGATGGTGCCTGATGCCCTCACGTGCATGACGAAAGCGTCGAACCCATTAGGGCTTATGAGAAGCGTGGAGCCGAACCGCGTGTGGCCCCTGAAGGAGCCCGTCACGAGAGCACCGCCAACGCCATCGTTCGAGACACCAGTGCCTTGGCTCCCAAATGACTCGCTGCCCGCTTGGACGACCCAGTCGATGGCGCCCGACGCCGTCACATGCATCACAAAAGCATCGAAAGTGGCGTTGCTTGTGAGAGACGTCGTGCCAAACAATGCTTCGTCTGTGAAGTGACCCGTCACGAGAGCACCGCCCGCGCCATCATCGGCGATGCTGGAGCCTTGATCGTCAGACGTACCCCCCACATTGATGACCCAGCCGATGGCGCCTGATGCTGTCACGTGAATTACGAAAGCATCGGAACTGCCTCGGCTTGTGAGGGACCGCGTGCCGAACAATGCTGTGCCGCTGAAGCTACCCGTCACGAGAGCACCGCCCCCGCCATCGTACGCGATGCTGAAGGCACGGATCAGGCCTGTACCGCTCGCCTGAACGGCCCAGGTGTGGTACGAGGTGACGGTGGTGGCAGAAATGTTGAGGGCGGCCTCGGCGGCGGCGGCGGCGGTGGCGGAGATGGTCGGGTCGGAAAGGGTAGCGGCGGCGGCGGCGGCGGGAATGGTGGGGGTGGGCAGGGTGGAGGCGACGGCGGTGACGGAGATGGCGGGGGCGGCCTTGGTGTGATACGAGGTGATGAGCGGATCCCACTCGTCGATGCTGTCGGAGCGCCCTCCGGCGCTCGTCTGCATCACGAACGCCTCCTCGAGCTGCTGCTGCGAGGCCGTGGAGTGCACTGCCTGGCGGTCTGCTCCCTGGGCGGCGGTGTCGAGCTGCGCACGCAGAGTGGCTGGGTCTCCGAGGCCGCTGAGTGTGATCGGGCGCGGAAGCGCGGCAAGGCTGCTGTCCGGTGACATGCTGAAAGAGGCGTAGAGCCCTGCGGCGGCGACGTCCTCGAGGTGGAGCGTGCGCCCCCTGAGTTGTTCCCCTGAGAGAGGTCTCCTTCCTTCCTCGTGAGGATGTGCTTCCGTGTCCGCGCGGACCTTCACAGAGTTATCACAGAGTCATTGCCACAAAAAGAACCGTTGTCTGTTGTTTATGTAGTAACTTGAACTTGAACTTGAGAACCGGAGGTAGCCGGGATACACACGGGACACACGACACCTTCACGATACCGTTACGGAACGGCGGTCGCCCCGGGCGCGTCGAAGCGAATGTACATTTGCTGTATGATTCGAGTATTCGACACACACAGCCAATGTTGGTTCTAATTCGACACGTGGCTGATACGCGCTGACTCATTTTTCGTGAAACGTCAACTTTATACGATTTTTAGAGCGTATTTAAGTGTTTCAGGAATCTGCGAATCTCACGTCCGAACATCGGCTTTCGACAACAATAAGCAAGCAGCCCGCGGGCCACAGATCCACAGGCCCGCCTTCACAGGTTGATCAATTGATCAGGTTATGATCAGGTCAGCCCGGTCGAGCAGCCGCAGGCAAATAAGGGCTTGAGGGTTAAGCTTCATGAGGTTAGCTTGTTAGCTTGTTGAGGGCATCTTCCAGCATGGATTTTACATGGATTTGTCGCCGGGTGCCGCGCCCACTGCCCAGGTCGATCACGGCCAGCAGGGCGGCGTCGCAGAGGCTGCGGCTACGTCAGATGTGCTTGCACCTTGCTTGCTTCGACACTCCCTGTTATAGCCCTTGGTGCCCCCGCCCCGCCGCCGTGCTCAGCCTGAAGCTTGGCGAGGACCTCATCCATGCTGCAGATCGCCTTGATAATCCCTCCGCGAAAATGCGCCGTGCCGTACGACGGCGGCACGGCGGTGCGCTCATTCCAGGGCGCGTGGCGCAGGGGGCGGCCGGCCGCCATGCACGGCACTCGTTTGAATCTCTCCAGAGTCGCAAAGCGCAGTGACGGGCCCCAAGGGCTGAAGACTAGCCGATCGTACTGGTGGATCACTGCGACAGGCGCTCCGGTATCGCGCCGTCGGAGGCTGCCTTCCGCGAACGTGATCGGCCATCCTGTATTTATAACTGAATGGTTCTTATCTCCTCCAGCCCGCCTCCGGCCAGGAGCCGCGTACGTGATCGGCCATGTTCCGGCATGATCCCCCCCTTGCACCCCTCCTCCGTCCAGTACCGGTAGCTTTCGCACGTGCATTTTGTAGGCGCTTAGGCTGATGACATTACCGGCGCCCGGGAGCTGCAGAGTGATGTGCACAGCCCCAAGGAGTTTGCGCTGCGATGGCGCGTGGATCAGCGCGTTGAGCACGCCTTGGTCGATGCCATCGCGTGCCTCGCGGCATGTCGTGTGCGCATACCCATGCGCGAGCGCAGAAAACGCCGCCGCATTGCCGAAGAGGACGCCAGAGCACACGATCGGCTTCTTTCGCATCGCCTTGAGCTCCCTCGAGCCTCTGCCGTAGCAGACGCTCACCCAGTTGGCGTTGACCACGTCGGTGGCCACATCCGTATTGGCATGCTCGATCGAGCCGACAAGCCATCCTCTAGTTCCGTTTGGAGCCGCCTGCAGCGTGGCGAACGGATCAGCCTGGAAATAAACGTCGCGAAAGTCGGTGGCGAAGCAAGCATCATACCGAGACTGGCATAGATCTGGGTAGATTGCGAATCGCTGGAACTGCGGGTGCATGAGCCCGTGCGAGGCGCTTGAGTTGGCCATGTTGATCATCGCGCGGGGTAGCAAGGAGACATTGTGCGCCTCACAAAACTTTCGAGCGACCGACGGGACGCGCTCGCCTACAACCAAGACGACGTCCCCCGCATAGCCGCTCGCTCGCAAGGTGCCCACAAAGATGTAAAACAACTCCGGGTCTTGGTAGCCGATTGCAAAGGACATGACTAAAGTTGCGACATAGTTGCCGACGATTGGCATTGCGAGTTCTAGCGCCACGTCCGGCATCGCATGCATGAAAAGGACTACTGACGAATCTAGTGGTTGTGCAGTGATTTTACGTGCATCAACCGCAAACTTTGGAATCCATGCGGTGTTGCATGCAACTGGCCAGATAGGCTATCGCCGTATAAAAGCATGAGATCCGAAACACGCTGTGACTTACACGCATCGCGACACGTTTGCAGGCATCGGCATCAATTCGGCGCGCAGTCCCGTGCGGCGCCCTGCGTGTGGCAGCTCCGGGCTCACGGGCTGTGCGGCAACACAGGCGAAGACGCGGGGCTCGGACACTCGTCATCTCTCATGCGGTCATTATGGTATGGCTGCGGCCATCATGGTATGGTCTCCCGGATCCACGTTTGTTTACAATCTCATGGGGATCACGCCATGCAGGCTGTCGTTGGCCAGGAGAGTCGCGGTCTCGTCGCCGTACCTCCTGGGCAGCACAAAGCCCCGTGCGCCTGCTTCCATTTCAGCACGAGAGGTGCACTTGGCCAATGAAGCGTATCAGGTTGAGCTCCTGGACCTCAGGTAGCAGACATCTGGCACGTGGAGGATCGCACCCGGGTCCTGGTCGATTACGTTAGCGCAGATGAGTCCCCTCGAGTGCGTCGAGAGGCAGAGCAGCGAGCCGCCCGAGCCGTCGCGGATGGTGTTGCCCTTGACCGTCGAGGCACCGCCGTGTCCAATCGCGACTCCCGCCATCTGGTTGGCGTAAATGTCGTTGTCGACGACAGATCCCTTCCCCTGTTCGCACACGAGCACCCCCGAATCGAAGCCGTCGAAGATGCGGTTGCGCGAGACGAAGGGCGAACCCTCGCGCAAGATCGCCACGCCCGCGCGCAGGTTGGCAAAGATGTCGTTCTCCTCGATGCGCCCGCGCCCTTTCTCAGACACGAGCACGCCCGCATCCTTGCCGGCGTGGATGCGGTTGAGGCGTACGACGGGGTTGGCTCCTGAGAGGATGGCGACGCCGGCGCGCGAGTTGCCCACGACGTCGTTGTCTTCGATGAGTCCGCGCGCGTGGTCGCATACGAGGATGCCCACGCCCTTGCCGTTGCTCACCATGTTGTGCAGAATGTAGCCGCATGAGTCCATACCCTTGATGACGATGCAGTGGCCCGCCGCGGAGGTTACGTGGCAATCCTCGAGCACGAGCACGGCGCCGCCCTCGCAGCGCACGGCGCCAGACATGGGCGCTCCCTCTGACAACGACTGCTGCTCGATGGTCAGCTTGGCCACGCGGCACGCGACGCGGCTGCTCGTCACCGCGACCACCGGCCCATCGACGGCAATGATCGTCACCGCGCCGATGGGCCCCATCCCGATGATGTCGATGGGCTTGTCGATGTCAAGGCGCTCGCGGTAAGTGCCCGGTGCAATGAGCACCGTGTCCTGCGGCTTGGCGCATGCGATCGCCGCACGGATCGAAGAGAAGCACTCTGGAATGGACGGGTCGACAATGTGCACGTCCGTGTGCAACTGTGTGCCGGTGAGTGCGCCCGGGAACATCATCTGCGCGAGCCGGCGCAGCTTCTTCCGGGCGGGCGGCACTACACAGCGCGCGAGCACGCTCGTTGGCTGCGGATCGTGCGGCCGGAGCGAGAGCAGTGGCATCGTCGCGTCGCCTTCAGCCGAGGAGCCGCTGTTGGTCTCGTTGGCAGTAGAGAGGCCGGTCTCGCTGGCGGTAGAGAGGCCGCGTTGCCTCCAGCTGCGTGACCAATCCTCACGGCGCACGAGCTCAGCCTTCCAGCACAGCGGTGTTGCGAGCGCCGGGCTACGGCGCGATGCCAGGAAGACACGACGCCATGCGACGTCATCCACGATGAAAGAGCGCGTGGTGCGCGAGCACTGCTCGAGACGGCAGAGCTCGCGCGCGCCCAGTGCCGCCTGCATGATGATGTTATGGATCAGATCGTGCGGGAGTGCGTGCAATTCGAAGCCCGCGATCGGCTGAAAAGGCGACGCGTCCATCGGAGTGGTTGATGAGGTTCCCGGTTGCATGGGGGAATCTTGCCACAAATAATCGACCCATCATCAAACGGCGTCAACAACGAATCAAGTGAATCAAGCCCTTTTCGAGCCGAAGTCACGAAACTTGGTGAAACTGAGTCTTGCGTTTCATTAAAAGAGGGGCACGACGGAAGTCGTCGCGCTCACAAATTGTACCGTACATCCGTACTCAACTGACAATTCCCATGCACCGAACAACCCAATCGTGTTGTAGAACAACGGGGCCGCATCCTCAATTCCATGATTCCGAGAGAAGGTGCCCCTAAAAGTACTAGGATTCAGAGGGAAAACACGCTCTTGCCCTTCTGGAACGCGTTGCGCAGGTTCTTCCCATGCGAGCGATCCTCATTCTCCGTGCACTGCGTGATGTACACGAGGGTGTCCTTCCTCTGCGGCCTTTCGACCATGTCATGCGCCTGGCCACCTTCGATGAAACGGCCATTCTTCATAAATGCGGCCTCGTTGGCGCACATGAGCGAGAACGATGTGAGGTCAACCGTGAGGAAAACGATCGCCAGACCGAATTTCAGCTGCAGTCGCTGCAGCAGCTTGAGCATCGAGGACTGCCGATCGATGTCCAGCGAGCAGAGGCATTCGTCGCAGATGAGGACGCGCGGCCGAGAGGCGAGCACAGACAAGAGGTAGACGAGATGGCGTTGGCCGCCAGAGAGCTCGCCGCACGTGAGACCATCATTCAGATACTGCTCGGCGTTGCCAACGGGGGTACCCGTGTCGGCCATCATCTGAAACCCGGATGCTTCGAGAGCAGCGCGCACTTCGCGGCGTCGCTCCTCTCGTGACCATTCGCGCGGCATGTCTTGCGCGATTGCATCCTCAACGGTTTGGTTGGCTTTCAGCTTTTGGCCGCCATCGTGCTCACTCGACATGTATGCCACGCCGATCGCGAGCATATTGGCTGGCGCTCTACCCGAGTCGGTCCTCGCGTGGCGATTGCCGCGCTTCGATGCCACCGCGTGCACAACGTGCGTGACCTCGAGCAGCACGAGCAAAAGTGGCAGCGCCCAAACACCAGTCTCGTTCATCGAGGCGAGCAGCAGCGGCCATCCAAGCGGATCGAGTACCGCTGCCGCTGCCGTAGCAGCACAGCAAACAGCGAGAAGTGTGTGCACAACGTAGGGCCACCGAGGTGTATGGAAGCGCCGGCCGGCGGGAGGGAACCCAAACACCTTGATCGAGCCGCTCTCTGGCGTAAGGTTGCCCATCAAGAGCTGTGCGAGCGTGGTCTTGCCACACTCGTTGGCACCAAGAACACCAAATGTCTCGCCCTCGCGCAGCGCGAAGCTCACATTTTTCACCTGCGGCTGGCCTGGCTCGTGGCGGAAAGTCACGTCGTCGACCTCTAGAAGCATCGCCGAAGTTCCACTGGCTTCAGACTCGGGGTTGACCAGGGATGTGCCGACTCTGAGCAGAGAGACGGCTCGTGTTGCGCCCTTCTTTCTCAACCTTGTGTGACGTGAGCCGTCCGCGAGTTGCGTCGGAGTTGCACCTCCGAGCGAGGGGTGTCGAAAATGACCGATGGCTGTGAAGTGGACACAATGGGTTGCGACGACGTGCGCACTCCGAGACAAACTGTTTCTGGACACACACTGTCCTCCAGGAAGTTCAAGTTGTTCCTGTTAACACGAACACTCCACGAGGAAGTCTTGACGAAGTCGATTTCAATGTTGCGACCTCACCGCCCACATATCTTCTCCGTTCCAATGAAATTTTACTTTCGGACGCAAGACATCCACGTGACACTGCCTGGTGCTGAGCTGGACGGCAAACTGGTCCTCGTCTGGAAGCGCGGGCCCCGCAGGACGCAAACCGAGCCCTTTGAAGTGAAGGAGAAGCTGAGCAGCGTCGACGGTTCCCTCTCACGCAGTGCGTCCACCACTCAGGACCTCGCGCTTATCTGCACTATGTACAAGAATGCCAAAACCGGGGCCTTCGAGTCCAAGTCGGCCTCCTTCTCACTGCGAGAAGAGGGTGCAGATGGCAAGGAGAAGAAGATTGGTTCTGCCGCAATCGATCTGAGCTCATATGCGACCTCGGACAAGACGAGCGAGCGCGTCGAGCTCGGCTTCCTGAACGGTAAGATCCGGTTGCATCTCACGCTGACCACGCACTGGTTGAAGTCGATGAACGCGAGTATCGACGACGATGACGACTCGATGAGCAGCAGCGGGATGTCGAGTGCACTCGGGGGCAAGTCCGATGAGGATCATGATTTAGATGTGAGCCAGTGGACAGGCACTGGTAGCAGCAGTGGAGCCGCCAACAGTAGCAACTTCGCTGTGCCGCGCGGTGGTGGCGGCGGCGCTTCTGCGGTCGCTCTGCCTCTCGTCGGGCCAAGGACCGAGCGCGAGCTTACTGATGCGATGCGCACTACCGCGATCGAGGCTCGGTGGAATCAGGAAGCTGAGCGAGCAGAGAGGGCCGACCTTCTGGAGCAGGCGCAGGCAGAACTCGCTCAGGTGCGCACCCTGTACGCTGCGTCGCAGAAGGAGCTGAAAACGATTCGGGCGCAGGCTGAGCGGCTGGGGAGCGAGAACCGGGTGCTGCGACGCGCGCAGCGCGGTGGCAAGCGCGATGAAGTCATTCTGCAGCTGGAGACGGAGCTCTACCAGGAGCACCATGAGCGTGCGGACATGGAAGAGAACCTTTCGAGAGCCTTTCGTAGCGTGCTGGATGATGCGCACTCGCGCATCACACTGCTCACGGCTGAGCGGGATCGCCTGCTGGTGGCACTCGAAGAGGCAACTGGCAAGAAAGGTGGCTTCGCTTTGCGGAAGTAGAAGCGCGCGCTATGTTTACCAAGACATCGGCTCAGACTTATGGGCGGAGGGTCCTCCAAAGTCTGTTTCATTAGGAGGACCTTTGGCTTGTGGCTCCAGGCTCCACTCCAGACCCTGAGCGACTCCACACCCCGGACCCCGCCCGAGGCGGCGCGAGGCGGCGAGGGGCCGAGGCGCGGGAGCCCGCGAGGGCCGCCGCGGGCCGCGCCGTGCGGCTACGGGTCCGCGGGCGAAGGTTCGTGACGCGCGAATAAATCCAAGGTCCCTTAAGTAGAGCGCCCATACGACGGTCCACCGTACCCGTGTATATAGTATATAGTAGAGAGTTTATACGCTACCTTATGTATGACACCTACATTGTAGTTCGTACATGTAGCGTTACAGTAGAGAGTTTATACCTACCTACATCGTACATGTAGCGTTACATACTACATTATTGCCGCTGCTCCCACGCGATCGTACCGCGCGGTCCGCCGCGCTTCGCGCTCTAGCCGTCTATCGTCCGTTTGATCTTCCGCGCTCAGCTCCGAACACATAGGCCCAGCAGGAATTGGGGCCTGTCAAAGTGCGCACGGCATGCGGTGTCCCAGGTCGGATGGCTATCGGAGCCGAGCTGGGAACGAGCTCAGGGGTACCATGTGAAGCCGAGCCCCATTTTGGAGGTAGGAGCAAGGTGGTTTGGCCCATCTGATCGACCTCAATCCGTCCTTGCAGCGGTACCAGAAGCACGCGAGCTGGGAAAGGGCTCATATCAGGAAAGGACTCGTTGAACACGCCGTCCGGGGTGTCGGCAAAGAAGGCGGTTCGGTGATCGGCAGCCGCCAATCGTGCACGAAGCCATCCCATGCGCCCCCGCCATGCCGACGATCCAAACTCACGAAGCAGCGGGCGCACCCATGTGGGCCTCGAGAGCTCAAGGATCTCCACGGTGGCGAGATCTGCACCGGGGTCCACAAAGCGTTGTAGCGGGCGGCCGTTGATCGAGGACCAGAGATGGCCCACCACACGGCAACCCGTGTCCGCCCGACAGCCACTACGCCTCGCAGCATCACGCGCAAAGTGAAGCAGCATGGCGGGTGTGTATGGCATGTACCCTGCTTGACGCGGCTCTAGGCGCGGGGCAGTCGAAATCAAGTCCAGCGAGCCATTGGCGTGGCTTAGGTATAGCCGATTGTATGTGCGAGTCATGAACACCGTTGCCCCGAGGCGTTCGTCATGAAGGCTGACGTTGATGAAGTTGCGCGTCGTGACCGCCATCATTCGCCACGAGAGCAATGTGTGGCTCTTCGTGTGCACCGCATCGAGGGCATCAAACTTGAAAATGACCAGGGGCCGGAGTGGCAGCAGCACCTGCACCAACATGTGGACTAGACCAATTACAGCCGAAACGCGCGACCATGCCGAGCCGTCTTGCGAAGAGGGCAAAGCACGTGCTTGACGATCGAGCTTCTCAGACCTCGGTGAGTTCACAACGGGCGTCGACCATGCGGACTGCGCGCTTCCAGGCGGCCCATCCAAGAAGAGCACATTCGTAGCCAGCATCACCCAAGGGAACTCTCCTAGCGACCAGATGACATGGTTGGTTAGGTGGAAACTCGTCGCGAGCAGCAGACCCGCGGGGCGCGTGGGGCGCCAACAAAGTAGTGGCGCAATCGCGAGGTCGAAGATCAACCCTGCCCACGAGACAACGCGGGCTGTCTCTGGGAGCCGCAGCAGCGGCTGCAGCAGTGGCTGCGTCCACGACAAGTGCATCGCAGCTTCATCTACCAGCTTTGTCGCCATCGGCTGTGCATGTACGATCCAGTCTTCGTTTAGTTTGGCGATGCCTGCGTACATGTAAACGATGCAAACCTGAGCCCGCAAAATGTCGCGATGCCAAGCAGGGCATGTTGATGCTCCGCCGCGGCCCACAGCGCGCGCCATCGACAGGGAGAATGTTTGGTCAGCACCGACCAGGGCGATGAGGACGCTGAGTAGAGCGTACAGGTAATAGTGGTTGTTAAACATCGTGCGCTCGCAAAGCACGAAACCGGAGTACGTCAGAGCAAAGGTGACCGCACCCACACGTGTGGCGATACCAAGCGTGATGCACATGGCACTAACGGCCATGAGCAGCAGGTGCACGTGGGCCTCATGGGTACTCCTTGGCGGAACCAACCATGGAAGTGGCTGCAGCGTCACACCATTGACGACATACGGAAAGTGCATCTGTGGGCGCAGCACAGAGCGCTCGTACATTCCCAGGTGATGCAGCCGCCACACGTGCGCCACCATCAGCGAGCCGAATGGGACGCGAAACGCGCACATCGGGCGCGCGTCGCACTGCCTAGGCATCCACCACAAAAGCTTGTGTGAACGTGCCTGTTAATACTCCCGCCTGCTCACGCAGCGAATCAGGTGTTGAGGAGCGTCCGATTGTCGTGACGAGGAGGAGGAGACGTGGAGTCTCGAATCGTGTGATTCGCCCCGCGGGCGGCTGTTTTATAGAGCGGCCAGTCGACATGCCAGCGACGTTGCTATCATTATAATTAGAAGTGCTTTGTGGGTTGATTTTAGAGTTGGTTGAGCCTTAATTTGGTTCACAAACAATTCGAACTTCTCGTGGGCATCCTTTGCTCACCTGCGCGCGCGTGAAGGAGCGCAATGGCCGCACCACAGGAATACGTAAACCCTTTCGACATCAAGCCGGACTACTCGAAGCCCGTCGGCCCACCCATGCAGGACATCCACTTTATCAAAGGTTCGACGCCTATGCACAAGGCAGCCGCTCTCCTCAAGTTTGCAGAGGTTGATGCGCTGCTAGCCGCTGGCTCAAAGGACGTCAACACAGGCGACGTCCTCGACCAGACGCCGCTCACCCTGCTCGCACGCAACCACTATGACAATGAAGACGTACCAAAAGCTGTCGCCATGATCGAGAAGCTCCTCGCCGCCGGCGCGGCTTTGGTGGACGAGGAGGGAAAAATGAAGCGCGACAAGTACGGCGACTCGCTGCTGCACCTCGCGGCGATGGCCTCGGGGCGCAACGGACCCGCCGTGATTAAGGCACTCGTCGACGCACTGCCCACGGGTGGCCCGTACACGAAGGTGCAGCTTGTCTCGGCGCGATGCAAGAACTTTGGCAACACAGCCCTGCACTGGGCCACGCTTAATGGCAACGTCGAAGCGTGCAGGCTGCTCATCGAGGCCGGCACGCGCCTCGACCGCTTGAACCGCCAGAAGGAGAGCATCCTCGACTACGCGAATAAGTACGAGCACGTGAAGCTCAAAGCCAAGTACGAGGGCCTCATGAAATGAAGCCTCAAGAGCGGTGCAAGAGTCCAAGAGGAAATGTGCTGCAACCCTCGCAAAAGGTAATGTGCTGCAGAGCATACACGTACGTACACAGTACTCACTCCGAAGTACTAAGATAGCTCGCAAAGCTGTGCTCGCCGTACAACAGTAGTAAGTCATACGGTCCGACTTACCAACGATGAATGAGCAACCACCTGGTCAGAGTCTTACGTGTTACCGGTGCTTCCTTCTCGCCTTTTCTGTTTTCATCTCGGTACCGGAAGGCGGAAGCGGAACACGGTGCCGCGCGGGGGGTGGCGCGCTTCCGTTCGAACTTCCGTGTTCCGACTCGTATCGATGGTATTTATAGGTAGCTACGGGTAAGTTACAAATGCGTAGGAAGCACGTAAGTACGGGTCAGTGAATCACGTCGATACCACCCGGGTACCGGGCGCGGTGGCGCGCGCGTCGACCGGAACGACCGCGTCCGCGCCGGCGTTACGTCCCGAAAAAGGGTAACAACACGCTCGCTTCCTCCTCATTCGTCAACTTAGGAGTTAGGTTTGCTCACACGGATACAAACGGGGTCGCGCGTGCCCGACTGCCCGTGCTCATCGTACAGTATGTGTGCGTTTCTGTGGCCGAACACTCAACACAGCTAACGGAGCAGCAGCAGGTGAGCGCGGCGTTCCGGGGCGCGGCTAACGGCAACCGGCCGAGAACGCGCCCAAGCCCCAACAACGACAGGTCCCGCAGCGTACACCGCAGTCTCCGCACACGCTTGTCACACGCTGTCCGCCGGACGGTCCGCGCTGTCCCGCCGGTCTGCGGCCCTGCGGACCCGTGCCCTACCCGTGCCCGCGCGGGCGCGGCGCGCTCAAGGGCGCGCTGGGGAAAAGTGAACGAGATCGCTGTGTGCGTCTCCGGACTCCGCACACACAGCGGACGCGCAAGAGTCGGACGCCGCGCGCGTGCGAGATTGCGACAAACCAGATTATGGATACAGCTCAGTAAACTTACTCACTAACCCCGCGCGTCCCGAGCGATCGAGAAGTTGACGCCTCCGCCTGCTCTAACCATGGGCTGCCGAGCCAAGGGCGTTGCTCATCAGCCCGCTTGAAAAAGTGCAGCGCAATATCTGGTGATTTGTTGGACAGCAGCTCGTGCCGGAACAAGTAGCTGAAGAGGCAGTCTCCCGAGCAGAAGACGGTGTCAGAAAGGGAGGGCGTCATACTGCTTGTCGGCGTGACAAGCCATGATTGTGAAGAGTTTTGCCATGATTGGTTCTTCGTGTGCTCGAGCATGGCGGAAAAGGAGTGCTTGAACGGCATGGGCGTAAACCTCATACAGTTTTGACAGGGCGCGTTGTTCGCCACCATTGGCCGCGGGGCGGCGCGCAGTGGGATGTGATGCGCTTCGCGGGAAAAACGAGCACCGGCTGATTGCGTCTCATCAATGTACAAAAAGGTGTCACACGTTTCCTGGGGCGGACATCTCAACGCCAGGCATACCGGTAAAAAGACACCGGGGGGAGCCGGGACACACACGGGACACACGGGACACGCGGAAGCACAAAGGCACACAGACCAATCTCAC
>JWZX01003067.1:0-36051 GCA_001275005.1 Chrysochromulina tobinii
ACGTGCGACGTGGCGAGCGCGCGTACATCCTCGCCTCGGGCAGCTATGACACATCCATCAAGCTGTGGGATCTCGGCCCTCTGCTCCGCCAGCTCGACCCAGCTCTCGACGGTGGCGAACGTTTCCGTGGCACGAGCAGCGGCAGCAGCAGCCGTGACCGCTCCACACGCCCATCGCAGGTACCGTCGGAGCTGCAGCTGCCCGAGTGCTTCGCCACGCTCCAGGGCCACGCGGCTTGGGTCTCGGCTCTCACGCCCCTCGGAGACCGTCTCGCGTCGGGCTCGTATGATGGCACCGTTCGCCTGTGGCGGTTGGCCCTTCCGCACGCGCCGCGTGCCGCGCAGCAAGCGATGCATGCGCCGACGATTCTGCGTCAAGGGCAGCCGGTGACTTCTCTGTGTGTCGTTGGTGGGGGTCTGCTCGCCGCGGCCGGCTACGACCACTGCGTGCAGATCTGGGACCCGTCGTCCGCCACGCGGCTGCGCACGCTGCGGGGCCACGAGGATACCGTCTGGGCGCTCGCGAGCGTGGGCTCGCTCTGCATCTCGGGAGCGGGAGATAACACGGTGCGTCTGTGGGGACCGCCCGGCAACAGTGCGGCGGCGGAGGAGGCGGCGGAGGAGGAGGAGGAGTCCGATGAGGAGAGCGACGTCGACGATGAGCGAGATAATGAGCGAGATTTGAGCTCCGTCTACGCGCGGGTGCATGCACAGCGCTCGCCCACGACTACTGGCACGGGAGGCGGGCGGCGCACTCGCGGCGCTTCGAGCATCGGCTCTAGCGCACCGCCCACACGGCTGCCCGGGGCGCTCCTCGACGAGGAGGAGGACGAGGAGGAGGAGGGCGAGGGCGCCACTCGTAGCGAGGACACGCGCCCCTCCGGAACTAAGCTACTGCTCTCGCTGCTGGTCAATCTGCCCATGCTGCTCTGGTCTGCACCGCTCATCCTCTGGTGTGCGTGCCGGCGCGTTGGCCCACGTGGCATGCTGCGCGCGCTCGTGACGTTCCTCTCGTGGGCCGTGTGTAACAACCCGATCACGTGGGCACTCGCAGCGCCAGAGCCACGCCCTCTCGCGGTGCACATCACCCTCGCCATGGCCGCGATGACACGAGGCCACGAGCTCGGACGTTCTCCACCGCCCGACGGCTGGCCGCCGCGCACCAGCCGCCGCGAGCCCTGGCCGCCCGTGGTGGACACCAACTGGCTCGATACCAACTGGCTCGAACGCGTCGTCGCCTCACTCCTGGGCGAGCACGACGTACGCCACCGACGCGCACGCAAGCGTGCCGCGTGGCGCCTCGACCTGGCGCGCTCTCTCCTCATGGGGCGTGCCCCTGCACACGGCCACACGGTGACTTGGCGTGAGTGACCTGGCGCGTGGGGCCAGGTTATGATGTCAGAGTCGTTGATCAGCATAAAACACCTCCTGGTGGCGGTTAGCCGTGGCCGTTAGGCGGCGCGCGGGTGGCGTATTGACCGGTGGGACCTGCCCACGGGGACGGCGCGTCCAGTCCCCACCATTTCGTATCCACAATGGCGACTCCCCCTGCAAATGGGGCAACTGTAGCTGAAATCATTTGACGAAACCGAAGTTTCGACAACCGTTGACGACGACCCGCGCAGGCAGGACTTAAGTAGTGGAGTCCCCAGAGGGGGTGAGGGGCGCCCAGACCGTCGTCCCACGTCCGCGACCCCCGGCGCGCGGGCAGGACTTAAGTTATAAGTAGTCCCATCCGTACTGTGCCGGGGTGCATTCCATGGAGGTCTCATGCCCGTCATCGTAGATGTGTCGACCCATCCGGCATGACCGTGAGCTGTCCACGTACCACGACGGGGCCCTTCTCTTGCGATTTTTGTCGATGCCTTGGCCTTCGCTTTGTAGTATTCTAAGTGTAAAAAGTGGGAAAAGTATAAAACAAAACCATAAGCGACTGGGTGGCAGCGGAGCACCAGGTCGTGTGGAACGAGCCCTGAGAGCATCGCTGCGATGACGGGGGTACCAGCCAAGGCTGTTGAAAGCGTTAGGTCGGATTGGGGGGCTATTTTGGGGTTGCGGGTGGCGATGATACGCAAAAGTTGGCCATTTAGTTGGCCGGCCACATTTCGGAAAAAGTGGCCAGTAGGCCCGCGCCGTTGCCCGATGTCGGCAAAGGCAGACGCGGAGGCGGCGGCGGCGTTGCGCGAGCTCGGCGCAACGCTGAAGGCGTCGAAGGAGGAAGGACACCGGGGGAAGCCCGGGGGGAAGCCCGCGGGACAAGGCGGTACTACTTCACGGATTCACTACCACTACCGTACCTGAAAGGCTGAAAAACGAAGGCTCCCATCGCCTCGAAATTTCCCTCACAAGCATACATGTACAGGGAGTCGGGGAGACTTCGAAATTTTGAAGAGTTTGGAGCTTTGGACCGGGCGCCTTCCAAAATCTCCCAGAGGCCTCCGAAAGTCCTGTGGAAATCTCCGACACGCATGGAACCTTTTGGTGGTTCTGCGATGCGGAGTGCGATGGTCGGCACGAAGAGTAGAGCCCGTGCCGGCGAGATGCCGCTGCCAAGCACTTTTCCGACAGAGGCCGTGCTATATCGCGCATCCAGCCAGCTCAATTTCGCGGAGGTGCTTGCCATCAAAGTCGTGGGTCAACCTGCCAAGCCACAGTGGCGTCCTCTGGTCGGATTGAAGGACATGCCAGATCACCGTGCCACCAATAAGTACCTGCTCAAAGGCTACCGCGCGCAGGACGACATCAGCCTGAGAACAGCTCTCTTTCGTGGGCACAGCGAGACGGTGAACATTTGGTCCCATCTCGCGGGCAGCCTCCTGCTACTTCCATGCCTCTTTGGCGACTACTATGCGCATTGGCCATGGCTCAGCACTGTCCTGCGCGTGCACGCAGCCATCGGAATATGCTGCGGCTTTGCAAGTGTCATCTTCCACATTAGCGAGTCATTCCCGCTGGACGTCTACAACCGCTGCATCCAGTTGGACTACGCCTTCGCCTTCCTCGCCACCGTCTCGCATTCCGCACTGCTCGCCGCCGTCTTCTTCCGAGAGACGCCGCAAGTCGCGGTCCCACTGCTGGCACTGCTACTGCTGATCTCCGTGCTGGGCGTGCGCCTATTCGTGGCGCAAACCGACGCCGACGCAACCAATACGCAGCGCCACGCTGACCGCGGCTCCACAATTCGTGTGGCAGGGATAATGCTTGCTCCCGTGCTTTTGGCCGTGCCCATCTGCGCGCACGTGCTCCTCTTCGACCCCGATTTTGGGCCTGTCGTGCTGTCCTGGATGCTGAGCTTCGCGGTAGCGGCGCTTGCCTGGCTGTTCAAGCTGCCCGAGCGCCTCTTCCCACCGGGCACCTTTGACTATGTGGGTAACTCACACAACGTGATGCACGTGATGGTCCTCGTGACATTCCTCTTTTTGCATAATGGCAGCCGCGCGCTGCTCGCGAAAGAGACGCGCCTTCTGGAGGCGGAAACCATCGAAGTCAAACATGGGAACCACTGCTTTTAATCTATCAGGCCGGCGGGCGTCAAGGCAGTAGCACCATGAAGATGAGAAACACAACCATCGAGCGGAAGCACGGACAGACATCGCGGATAGCGTGGTGACACAGAGCAACAGCGAGGCAGCGCCCGAAAAGAACGGACGGCAAGAATCGAATTTGCAACCGATTGAAAAATGCTGCATGAAACTGGCGAGGTAGGCAGGACCAGATCAGGATGACGTTCAAACAGCATGAATCACACATAATAGACACGACCCCAGGAAACAGCACAAGAAGAATGAGGAAGAGACACAACGTGCAGATATATGAACAAAGTCAACGCTCACCGACGCTCACCTAGCTCCATACACAGCCTCGCACGAGGATAACGGCGACTACCTTCATGCTTCCAAATTCCCCCACCGCATCTCCAGTCTCGCCCGCTACACCAGCGTCCTTCAGTGGCGTCCAAGGGCGGTCCCGCTTCAGGTTCAGCAATACACTACGGTTCGTAGATTCCTGCGTTTACGCGGTCGGAAAGTGTGTCTGTGTGAATTCATACACAAACCGACATGAACCGAAGCTCCGGACGTCGCGTGAACGTTACCCCGGGTACCTGCGGCTGTCGAGTCCGGCCGCGGTTTCGGTCGCGCGCTGACGTGACGTGCGGGTTGTGTGTGTTGTTGGTGGGTTTGGATGGTTGTGAGGTTCGTCTGTGCGGTCCGTGTGCCTTTGTGCGCCCGCGTGTCCCGTGTGTCCCGTGTGTGTCCCGCCTCCCGGCTCCCCCCGATGTCTTTTTACCGGTACATGCATCGCGTGATTTCTCACACAAACTTGACAAACTCGAGGCTCACACACAGCATGCTACCAAGGCAAGGGGGAAGTGTTCTTCCTGCGCTGGACTACTATGGACCCGTGGTCGTGCCGTCCATGCTACGAACGCTGGTAGAGACGTTGGGCTCAAATGTCTGCGCAGTGCTGATTCAAGTTGTGACCGCAACAATTGCGAACGGGCTCTATTTCATTTCCGCCATTTTCTTCTCTGGAATGGATGAGGAAGGCAAGTCCGCGCCCCGCTTCCCATAGCGGTGTCTTATGATAAATTACGACCCGGCGTGCGCCACTGTGGATCACTGCATCGGCTCCTGTTGTCGTTGTGGCACATGTTGTGGCAAGGGAGCGCGTGCAGAGCCGTGCCCGGGCCAATGAGCCAACATGCATAGAAGAATGTTGATGTGCTGCAAGTAGATCTGGTCATCCATCACACCTCACCGAAAGAGCGTTTACACTGTCTTACGATTCCGTTCGTGCTCAAGGCCTCGTTGCACGTCGAGCTCGTCCACAGGCAGCTCCGCCTCCCGGACGGATGGGCGGGAGGATGTTATGCGCAAAACGCTGGTGAAAAACGATGACGTCGCTGTTGAGTCGGAACCGAAACCAACTGCTCTAGAACAAGCCTCTTACGTCTCCTACGCACTGCCTCAACACAAAACAGCTCACACCGCATGTAGCCATGCACACAATCCACCATACATGTTGTTCGCCGGTGTCGACCTCACGTTTCTAGAAGACTATTCGGTCGGCTAGCCGGAGGAGCGCATTCCTCCACTTGGGCACGGAGAAGGCCGCAGCGACGAGCAGTACGAGGAGGCGCTTCTTGACACGTAGCTGCAACGTGCCGCGCAGCGCGAGCAGCAGCGCAATACTTGCCGTGGCGACGAGGAGCACAGACGCGGCCGGCGCCGACTCGGGGTGCGTCTCCTCGTGCTCGGTAGCGGCCTGCTCAGGCGCTTGAATGAAGGGGCAGCCGCTCGAGGCGAGCGCCACGGGGTCGAGGCAGAGGGTCGGCGATGAGGCATGAGGGGCTGCACTGCCAGGCTGCGGCGGCAGGGGGCCCACGCCCGCAGCCAGGTGTGGAGGGAGGCTCGACAGAGGCGACATCTGCCGGGGCGGAGAAGTTTTCCAGCCCCCCCCCCAGGGAGTATGCGAGACAGGCAGCAGCTGCTGCCGCTGGAAGGCCGCGCCGCCTTGGGCGCCCTGGGGCGCCGCTGGCGCGCTCGGCGCCATCGTCGGCGCGAGCTGGAAGGCGGAGCCAGCGGGCGCCGCGGGCGCACTCGGCGCCTTCGTCGGCGGTGTGTCCGCGTGCCCACCTGGCTCCCCATAATACGATGGCGTGGCCCCCATGAACGTGTCGCCTTGTGGTGGTGGGAGAAAAAAGGCGCGGGGCGGGAATACCTCCCCCCTTACCTCCCCGCTGGGGAGTCGTCTGCGCGCACTGGCCTCCCCGCCGACAGCAGCGGCACTACCCGCCGTCGCTGGATAGGCCGCGCAAGCGCCGCCGCCGGCCGTGCTGCCAGCGCTGCTGAGGCCAGCGCCGACAATCGAGCCGCCATTGCTGCCGCCCACGCTGGGGAGATTGGCCAGGTCCGCGTACGAGGCTGACTTGGTCGCACGGAGCGCTGCCCACTTGAGGGCTTCGAGTAAGCCGGTCACGGCCGGCTGATCGTCGACAAAGAAGGTCGCACGCGACGGCTTTCGACCCACTGTGCACGCGTAGCAGTGGTTGGCGAGGTGCGCATGCCGGCTCCGGAACTCGGCCAGCTCGCTGAAGGCCGGCTCGTCGGTCGAGTCGTCACCAACGACGAGCACGAAGTCGGGGCGCACGGCATTCAGCGCCTGGCGCATCAACGAGCCCTTGTCCACCCCTCGTGGCCCCACATGCAATCTAAACGGCTTGCTGACGACCTCGACTGCGGTGTCGCGCAGTACCTCGGTGAGATGGTTATGCAGCTCCTTGGCTTGCATTCGCCCGAACTCGGGGTCGGCTTGCTGGAAGTGGAACGCCACGTAGTTCGCGCCGCACTCGGCGAAGGCCCCACAGGTGCGCTCGGCATAGGTCTTGACGATGCTCATGGCTAGCTCTCGCCAGCCCTCGTCCGTCACACCTTGCTGCATCGCCTCGGAGAGCTCCCACGAAACCCCCCCCGCCATCTCCCACCGGCCATGTAGGCCGCTCCAGGCGACGTACATGCCGTTGTCGGCGCCCAGGGAGCAGCCCGGGACCGAGCCGAAGGAAGACGCGAGCTCCTCTCGCGGCGACGTCGACATGACGAGGACCGTGTTTCGAGAGTCGGCGCACACTACCTCTAGAGCGTTGCGCACCGTCGCCGAAGGAGGCGGGGCGCGCGGGCGCTTTCGCTCCGCGCCAGCCGTGGGGGCATGGGGCGCGGCGGCGTGCGGCAGGCTGTCAGTGGAGCCATTCGGCTCGTCAAGGTGCAAAGCACTCCCCGGAGGGCTGAGCGCCGGCTGCGGCTGCGTACCGGCCTCCTCAAGCAGCTTGCCAAATGACGAATGGCTCGCGCGGAGCGAGGTGTGCCCGGGAGAGAAGGAGCCTTGCGACGACAGCGACGGCGAGCGGGCCGGGTGCCCGTGCAACTCGAGCGTCTTCTCGGAGTTGGGGAAGCCTGGTACCAGAGTGCCCACGTGGTCGAGCACAATGAGCCGACGCGTGGTCGCGTGATAGCTCGAGATGACCGCCTCGTCGCGCAGCTGCGTGAAGCCCTTACCGTCCTCCATCCCGATGGCTTGAGCCATTGGCCGCCATGCAAAGCCCAGCCCCAGCCCGCCGCCGCCGCCGCGCTCCGTGCCAGATCCCGCCGCCGCCGACACATCGGCCACCATGCGCCGTGCCCACGCGGCGGCGGTGTTGGAGCGACACCAGTCGATGTCACGAGCGAGGCGTGCGGCGCGCGTCGGCCCATCGAGGCTGAGCGCGCGCTGGATGGCCGCCGACATTTTGCGCACCGACCACGGGTTGCAGAGCACCGCGCCCGAGAGCACACGGGCAAGCGAGCAGAACTCAGAGACCACGAGGCTGCCCGGGTTCGCCTCGTTAGTGAGCAGGTATTCGAGCGGGAGCAGGTTCAGCCCCTCACGCACCGAGGTCACGAGAAGCACTTCCGTCACCCTGAGGAGGGCGAGGCGCTCGTAGAGTGGCATTGCCGCGCAGCACTCAAAATGGACTGCGCCAGGGAAGCGGCTGTTGATGCGGCTCACGAGCGCCCGAACGTCCGCCGTGACGCGCGCGTGGTCCTCTGGGCGCGCGTCGGGGGTGATGCCGTAGAGCAGCAGCCGCAGAGGCTTCGGGCGCTCCCAGCGCAGGCTGCTGCTGCTGCTGCTGACGTTCGGAGATGCCGATTGCGAAGACGGCGGTGCTGGGGACGGCGTGTGCTGTGAATGGAGAAGATGCTCAAAGGCCGGCAGCTTGAGAGGAACTCCCTTGAGACCCTCGAGAAGATCGATGGAGCAGATGACGGTATGCGTGCCGTGCTGGGCGCGCAGGGCGGCCACTCGCTCGCCCACGGCCTCCGAGGGGAGCGCCGAGAGGAGCAGCGGTGGGTCTATGCCCATGTGAGTGCACGTGAGAGCGATCTGGCGACCTTCGTAGTGCAAGGTGAGCCCACCGCCACGCTTGCTCTCACTCGAGCACGAGAGAAGCCTGTGGAACAGGGGGTCTCGTCAATACCAACTGCTCATCATTGCGACTCGATGGCGGATCGGTGGCACTCAGTGGCACTCACCGGCGGCAGCAGGCGATGAAGTTTTGGGCCCATTCGAAGAGATGGAAGCCAATATGGTCTGCGCACAGCATGCCGCGCAGCAGCTCCTCGCGGTTCGTCAAGCAGCGGAAGATCTCCGATGAAGGGAAGGGCTGGTGGAAGCAGAAGCCTGTGGACAAAGGGCGCAGGCGAGATGCGAGGCAGCGGCGTGAGCGGCGGCATGACGTGGGACACAAGCGCATGCGGCGTGCGCTACAGCGATGACGGCAGCCTCGGCCTAGGGAGCAGCGTCGCAGCATCAGCACAGCGGTAGCGGCGGCGGCGGCAGCATCACTGCACTGCACGGCACTGCCGCCGCCGCCGCCGCCGCCACAGTGGCGTCGCAAGTGAGATGTGCCAAGCAGGAACGAATCAGCAGCCGATGGGAATGTCAGCGCTAACCAGAGATGCCGGCGCGCCATGGAACAAGGCTGTCGTCTGTGGCCCGATCGAGGCTACCAACGCAGCCGCGCAGCATGGAGGGTCCGCGCGACGCTTGCTAGGCAGCGTCGGGCAGCGAGTGCGCCAGGGAGGGCCGGGAGCCACCGGCCAGGGACGACGTGCTCGAGATTGCTAGGGCTGCGACGTGGCGCGTGGGATGTGGGGAGAGCGGCGCGCACCGATGTTGGCGGAGTTGCGCAGCTTGCGCGCAAGCTCCGAAGGCAACAGCATGAGGTGGTAGTGCTGGATCCAGATGAGGTCGCCTTCCTGGAAGTTTTCGACGACCGCCGCGGCCACGATCCGGTTTACCTTGCAGTAGTCTTGCCAGCACGTCTCGGCCGCCTCTGTAGGGTTCCACGAGCGCGCGGCCTCCCACCCTTCGGGCTGCGAGGACTCTGGCAAGCCGCTGCCGTTGCCACGCCCTCCTCGACTGGGGCGAATGCCCTCGGCCACCTCGTCAACGATCGCGTGCGTCACCTGCGTGCTATTGTACACGTCGATGACATTGTGCAGGATCGGCCAGAGCGTCGACTTGCAGTAGCCTTGGTAGAAGCGGCTGGCGACCACTTTGTCGACGTAGACGACGACGGCCGCGATGCCCGCAGACTCGATGGCGGCCTCCACGGCGGCGCGCTCCTCCACCGGCACGTAAATGTTGGGCGAACCCACGAAGATGACCGGCGTGTCCAGGCTTCTGACTCCGAGCGACACGTAGCGAGAGATGGCAGTCTCCGGCCGCGCAATCTCCCGATCCCAGGCCGCCGTCCACCCGCCCGTGGAAGCGCACTTGGTCAGCGTGATGGGCAGCGAGTGCGATACTACGACGACGCGGCGGTATGATGTCGCCGCACTTTCCGGCGCCTTCGCCATCTCCTGTGACGTGTTGGTGCTGGTCCTCCTCGCCAGTGGGAGTTTCAGTGATCGTTTCAGTATGAAGATTCACACATGAAGATTCAAAAAATCTCACACACGTGGGAGTATGGGTTAATAACAGGCTGGCCTACTGGCCACGTGGCGCGGGTCTCACACGGAGTCAGAGTCCGTAAGCCCGTTCGGATGCTCTGCCCGCTCGAATGTATAGACGTAGGCCCACTCCGCTTGCGGCCTGCTCCCTCGCCGTAAGGCAGTCGAGAATCACCTGAATCCGAGTCCCCCCCTCGTCACGGTCACTTCGAGGTCCGCAGCCCCGCCCCGTCGCCGCTGGTGCATGCATCCCTTGTGGCGGTAAGCCCGCATTCCGCTTGCGACGTGGGCCAGGATCGCTTGGTCCCTGAAAGTCGTCCTCTTCGGACTTGTCAGAACCGGGTTGGCGCCGCAGTCGCTACGGGATGCGGGACGGTATCCCATGGCTGACGCCGAAACCCACCTAATAAAGATCACATGCCCCACGGCAAGCCATGCTCGAGCTCCAGCTGCAGCCCGCGCGCGTCGCAAGCCCGTGTAAGGGCCTGGAAGCCGGCTGAGGCTGCACCAGGCTCGGAGGTGGATGAGAAGGCCCCACAGCACCAAAGGACTTCGAGTGCTCCTAACACTGGCTGAGGTGGCGTTCGAGAGCCTCTAGTCCGTGTCCCGAGGGCCTCGGCGAGAGCCAAGGCGCCTGTGCTGCCCAACTGGTCTAAGACTAGGTACAGCCAGTGCATATTCGGGCAGCAGTCGCCAAGGCGCTGCCCGTTGGAGAGCACTGGGCGCTGGCATGCAAATGCTTTCGCCAGCGCTGCCACGCCCTCGTCGCCGGCTGGATTGCCATTGAGATTGAGGTGAAGCAACGACATGCAGACGTACAGCCCTTGTGAGAGGATCTGCAGCCCAGCGTCACCTAGTTTCGCGTAGCTCAGGTCGATGAGGAGGCACTTGTAGCCCAATCCTGACACGAGCCCGTCGCAAAGGACCGTGCAGTCCTGATCGCTCAAAGTAGGCGGTTCCCCCAGTTTGAGCGCTTGCAAGCCATATCCCGATTGGCACACTGCCAGCCGGAGGGCGCACAGACCCTCGTCGGCCGTCACCTCCTCACGACTCCCAAACGGGTTGCCCATTTCGGCAAACGTAGCTCGCACGTGCTCAGACAAGCCAGTGCTGTGTGCCACTCGCGCGCATCGGCCACAATAGCGCTTGGAACGCTCGGATTTGATGCTTGGATCGAAACCTGCGCCATCAAGGAGGCAGAGCAACCGGCTCATCTTCATCTCGCGCCCACATCCGCCCTCGCAGGTGACCATGCGGTGACTCGCCATCAAGGAGGCAGCGGAATACCGGACCAGCTTCAGGTGGTGATTCCAGGAGCCTTCGCATGCAAGGCTCTGCAAGACCTGCGTCAGCCGTTGCTTCCGCCCTCGGTGCGCTCGTTGCATCGGCTCGAGGACAGGAGCGAGCACTGCGCGTAGAGCGCGGCAGACTCCAGAAAGCTGGCCAAGCATGGGGATACGCCGATCGAGGGACCCACGTCTCAAATCCTTCTCCCTGGTCCTCGAGATGCTGCCGATGCGCGATAGGCAATGGGCATCGAGGGATTCCAATGACGCTGTGGGGCCCGGAGCCGTATCCACCGTCGTCATCGTCGGCGGCGCGCTGCTGCTCGGCCAGCCATGCGTGCGCCAAACGGTTCGGCGTGTCTCCGAGACGGTCTTCTGCGGCGAGAACAACGCCTGCGAGTCGGTCGGCACAGCCTCCATCGACAGTTGGCGGAAGATTTCCCTGGCGAGTTCGAGGCCCGCTTCCGGGTCGCGCGCCATGAGCTCGGCGAGCAGCTTACTTACATCGATATCGTCTACGGTGCCGTTTCCAAGGTCCATCTTACCAAGAGCGTCTGCGGAGCGTCTGCGGTGACAGCGGGAGTTGTGTTCATGTTCATGTTAATACACACAACACGTAAGCAGCACAGCTGTGAAGACAATACAATACAATACAGGCCAGGCCTAACATGAGACACATGCAGACGGAGAGCTGAGAAACAGCCATAAAGAGAGAAGATCGGCGAGACCCAAATATGAACTCGGGAGCGCGAGCGGGGAGGGAGCGCGCCCGCCGACATGGGCGGTGAACCCCCAGATGGGCGAGCCAGGGGGCAGCCAGTAGAAGTTTCCAAGCCGCCCCCTGAAGAGACGCTGGCTCCGTCCGTCCTCGCGCATGTCAACGACCCGGCATAGAGCCGGATTCGAGACAGGGAACCACTCAAGCTCTCCCCTCCAAGGGGCAATCACCCAAGGAGCTCTGCATGTGTCCCAAAGAGTACCAACAGAAGGCCACCACACAGCCAGCCAGAAAAGAGAAAAGAAAATGAGCGCTCGTCACGCAGAGCCTCGGTGTCTCGGTCCAAAACCGCGCCTCTGCGGGTGGAAAAAAAGTAGACCGGGACGTATGTGCAGGTCGTGGGGCCCCAAAAACCTTTGGCGGCAAAGCGAGATCAGAACGGGATCGCTTGCCTTGACGGCCCGAGTGAGATCAGGACGGGATCACTCGGAACGTGAGCACGTGGATCACCGGAATGGATCGAAGCACCCTGAAAAAGGATCGGGCGTGCTCTTCATGTCCAAACCCAGCCAACGTCGCCCACTGCCGTGCCTTGGGCAAAAAAGGGAGGCCCTAGCTGCGGCAAAAGAGGGCGAGATGGTCAGGTGTATAGCACGGGGCCCCTCCAGGAGGCAAGCCCCTCATGCATCCTTCGCACAAAGTCCCCTGGTGCCTGCCCAACCCCCCGGGCCAGGTGTTCGCGTTCAAATTAAGCCGCACCTGGGTCAGCAGGCTGGTAAGGGCGCGGTCCGACCAGCCTAATCAGTGGAGAAGGGAGAGTCAGAGGCAGTCTGGGGGATATGGCTCACCGGTGGGAGTCAGAGAGGAGGTCAGGGTGGATGAGCCTCACCATTGGGCTCCTTGGCCGATGTAATCAAGATCATCAGAGTCATCTGGGGAATCACAATCACCCGGGTAATCAGGGTTAGGTTCCCACTCGGGGACAGGCTCCGGAGGTCGGGATCGTGGAGGCTTGGGAGGAGCGGTATGGCTGAGTAGGTCGCGTCTACAGAAAACGCAGACTAGGAACTTCTGGGTTGTGATGCGAGCTCGGGGGGCGTCTCTAGGAGGGGGAGCAAGGATACGAGATTGGGAATCAAGGGGGGCAAGGTTGATCAGGATGTTAGCATCGAAGATTTGGAAAT
The DNA here is from genome assembly GCA_001275005.1 of Chrysochromulina tobinii. Lineage (NCBI taxonomy): Eukaryota > Haptophyta > Prymnesiales > Chrysochromulinaceae > Chrysochromulina > Chrysochromulina tobinii. Next base: position 12,676 of record JWZX01003067.1, read on the forward strand.
GCATCGAGATGTGGCGCACGCAGGCGCACGAGTAGCAACGGTGGAGGTTAGTAAGGCGTTTGGAGTCATCAGGGTGCAGTCGGGGCATGGTAAATCCTGGGGGGGTGAAGAAGTCTCGGCCGAAGCAGTCAAAGCTGACTCGAACTGCTTGTACACAGAAGGCACATCGACGTCGTGAGGCGGGCACGCGGTCAGTGAGCATTGCCGGGAAGAAGTGGTCGGGGAGCCGAAGAAGGGCGCAGCAGGCGCAGAAGAGGCCGTCTTCACGGATACGTAGTCGGTGGAGTGAGTCTTCGCGCTGAGCGAGCTGAGAGTTTATGAAGTCGGTGCTGTGCCACTGGATGTAGGCCGCTTCTTCGATCCTCGTGCGGAGATGGTCGTTATCGAGTTCAAGGCGCATGGTCTCAGATTCAAAGATGTGTAAGGAGCGTAGGGTGTGGTCAAGGTTGGAATTGAGGCCTTGGTTCTCAAGTTTGAGTCGTTTGATCTCGGACTCGTGCTCAAGTTGGAGTCGTTTGATCTCAGATTCAAGGAAACTTGAGTGGCGTTCGGCGACCAGGAGTCTTGAGACAAGCGCACAGACAAAAGTCAGTGTGAGTTGGGACCCCGATTCTTAAAAATGCAGTCTGTTTCAACATGTCCAATGTCGGTCGTGGGCCCGAACGCCGAACGAGCTTTCAACGGAATTTGCGGCGACCCTCCGCCGTCCCTTCCCAATGCAACGGCCGTCACTCGCCGTTACGGGGCATGGATGCCGTGGTGTGTGCCACAGGCACCGCCGAGTCGCGCGAATCACGAGCTGAGCAGCATCTGACCGTTGAGGTCGAGGCAGCGCACGCAATGGTTGGCCTGCTCGGAGAAATAGAGGAGGCCGCGCTCCGCATCGACGGTGAAACAGAGCAGGCCGTTGCTTGAGGTCCGTTTGGTCGTGCTCAGCGCGAGCGGCGGCGGGGCCGGTGGTGCGGCGGGAGCCGGCGCTGCGGCGGCAGAGGAGGCCGCATAGGCGGCTGCGGCCGAGGCGGCGGCTGGCGCTGAGGGCGGCGCCAGCAATAGAGCTTCGGACGAAGTGGCGGCCTCGCCGGAAGCATCCGGATCGACAGCGGCCGCTTCGGAGCTCGGCCGAGGCGCTGCGCCCTCTGTCGCCTCGTCGGAACTGGCGCCGTGTTGAGCACTGGCAGGCGGGGCAGGGGGCGCGGCGGCGGCGGCGGCGGCGGCGGCGGCGGCGGCGGCGGGTGTGGGAGTCGCACTGCTCGCCGGCCCGGCAGCCCCCGGCGCGTCCGAAGGTTCCGATTTCACCACGGCACCCTCTGACGCCGGCGGTGGAGCGTCGTCGGCCGTCCCGTGCGCAGCCACGCCGTTAAGTGTGGCCCCCGCCTCCGAGGGCGCACCCGCAGCGGACGCCGGCATTGGTGGTACCGACGGCGCTGCCGGTGATGGCGGCTCGGGCTTGGGTGGCACCGCGCTCGCGCAGACCGCGCCTGACGACTCGCCACTCGCAAACGACTCGGGCACTCCCTGGCCCCCCTGGCCGTTTTGCGTGGCCTCCGACCCCTCGCCCCCCTCGACCTCCATCGGCGTCGGCCCGGTGGCTTCCCCACAGCCGGTGGCTCCCGCCTCCGGATCAGGCGCCGGGGCCGCCGCCGACGAGGTCGCCCGCGCGCCTTCGGTGGCCGCAGCAGCGGAGGCATCGGTGGTTGCAGCGGCGGCGGCCCCCGCCGTATCATCCCCTGTGGCCGACGCGTCTGGCGCCGCCAGCGCCTCTGCTGACGAGGTGCGACCTGCGGTCGCTCCTGCCGCGGGCGCAGCTGCTGCCCCACCCTCGGCCGCTGCCGGCGCCGCTGGTGCCACGTCGGCCGCTGGTGCCACGTCGGCCGTCGCTTGCGCGTCCAGCGCCATCGCGTCGCGTGCGGGTGGCGCCTCCGACTTGGGCGCCGACTTGGGCGCGGCCGGTGCGGGCTTGGTCGTTGGCGGCGCGGCGGACGCAGCTGGGGCAGCGCCCACAGGGGCGGCGGGCGGCGGGAAGCCGATAGCAAGGGTGCGCGTCTGCCCGTCCTTGAGGATGCGACGGATTCGGAAGGTGAAGGTGTCGGACACGTAGATGGCGGCCCGGTCGAGGGCGATCGCGTTCGGGAAGCTGAAGGCGGCGGCCTGCCCCTTACCGTCGATGACGGCATTGCGCCCGCTGCCCGCGAGTGTGCTCACCGTCCCCTTGGTCGTCACCTTGCGGATGCGGTGGTTGGCGCGGTCGGTCACATAGAGACATCCCTCCGAGTCCATCGCGATGCCCACCGGGTAGAAGAACTGGGCGGCGCCTCCCGAGCCGTCCTTGTGGCCAGGCGCGCCGGTGCCCGCCAGAGTCTTCACGTCGCCCTGCTGGCTCACCGTGCGGATCCGATGGTTGCCCGAATCCGCGACGTAGAGCGTGCCGTCGCTGCCGATCGTGAGGCCATACCTGCCGCGGCAGCACACGCGCGCGCGACGAGGCGTGGATGAGGGGCGGGATGGGGGGAGGAGGAGGGGGGATGGGGGGAGGAGGAGGGGGCGGTCCAACGGAGCTCATCATGAGACATGTCCCTCCTCCTGATGAGGAGACATCAGATGGCGGGATGGGGGGCGGTCCAACGGAGCTCACGGCGTTTGGGGGGGTGGGGCGATGGGACGGCGCGCGCAAGGGGGGGATGAGCGCGCGGTGCCCAGGCGTGCGAAGAAGACACTGACGATGACGAGGGATCGTGTGTGAATGACGATGTGTGAATGACGATGACGAGGGATCGTGTGTGAATGACGATGTGTGAATGACGATGACGAGGGATCGTGTGTGCACATGGCCAGCGGCACGCGCGGCGGCGAGGGCGGTGCGCGTGGAGGCGGCGCACGGATGGTCAAATGCTGCCTGCAGACCCGTGCCGTCCTGGAAGCCTGGGTTGCCGTTGCCCGCGAGGAGCGTGATCTCGCCGTTGGGCGCCACGCGGCGCACCGTGTGCGAGCCTGAGTCGGTGATGAAGGTGACGCCCTCCTTGGTGCTCACGATCCCTTGGGGGTCGACGAGCGCAGAGATGTTGCCGCGGCCCTCCCGAATGCCAGGGTCCCCGTTGCCCACGATAGTGCTCACGGCGCCGTACGACACGAACGAAGCCCATGAGGCGCCCTCTGCCGGCACGGCCTCAGGCTTCACGTACATCACGCTCACCTTTCGCAGCCGTCGGTTGTCCGAGTCGCTCACGAGCAAGCTACCGTCCGCAGCTATGCCGAGGCCTGTCGGACCGTTGAAGAGCGCCGATGAGCACGGGCCGTCGGCGAAGCCCGCGGCTCCCGACTGCCCCGCCACATGCACAATTGGCAGCAGGGGCTGCGGGATGATCCCGGCTGCGGGCGGCGGAGGCAGTCCACCCCACGACGCCTCCTCGTGTTCGACCTTGGGCCGCTTGGCTCGCGGCTCGGCGGCCGGGGCACGGCTCGGTCCTGCACCCTCGCTTGGCAAGGCGACGGCTCCCTTTTCCTCTTTCTTCTCCTTCTTCTCCTTTTTCTCTTCCGGCTCCTTGCGTCGCTTCTCCTTCCTCTCCTTTTCCTCTTCGTCCTCTTTCTTCTCGGGCCGCTCGCCGCCTCGGCGCGTGCTCATCCTTTGCTCCATGGTGTCCAACCGCCCAAAGCCAGCCGCCGGCTTAGCCACCGCCACGTTGAGGCAACTCGCGCGCCGACTGGTGGCCGAGGGTACCCTTCGCCGCCGCCACGTCAACTCTTTTTCAAGCCTCTTCACGTGAATGACCTTCTGTTTTCTGTGGAAAAATGATGCGGAACAATTTCGAACTCGCGACGGTCAATTCAGGCCCACGGGGGCCGCCACGGCAAGCGGCTGACCCATCCGAGCGAGCGGGCCACCTGTTCGGGCGCGAGGGTGCGCGCGGTGAGCGTCGCGTTCCAGTCGTGCGAGTATGAGGAGGTGACGTCCACGAGTGTGCCGTCACCTATGGCCACGACGTAGGTGAGCGTCTTGCCCCAGTCGCGCCCGTAGATGAGCGGCTCGTCCACGGTGGCCTCGCATGGGTCCAAGGCCACCCATCGGTGTGCGCCGTCGCCCTGTCGCCGACGGCGCACCGCGCGCTTGCCCACGCGCCGGCGCAAGCTCATCATCAGCGGGACGAGCGGGCGCCCCGACGATTCGCCTGCGGTGGCCGCGGCCGCGCCGCCACGCTCTGCGACAGCCGCCGCCGCCTCATTATCTTCGGCGCCCTCCGCCCCCGGCGTCTCCTCGGGCACCTTGAGCTCGATCCACATATGATCCGTCCAGTCGACGACGAGGCGCGCGCGCCAGCCGAGGGCGTGCGCGAGCTGCAGCAGCACCTGCGAGTACTCTCCGCATCGGCCGGTGCGCGTGCGCAGCACCTTCTGCACGTCGTTGTAGCGCGGGAAGCGCGTGACAGCGCCGCACGCGCGGCAATGCTGCAGCTCCGCACGCGACGCGGCAAAGCTGAGCTCACGCGCTGACGGGTACACGTTGCCGAGCAACTCGCCCGGCCCGGCGCCGCACTCGGCGCACGTCGCACGATTGTATGGAAAGTGCCTCTTGAACCAGCGGAGAAGCTGCCGCCAACCCTCGAGGCTCGCGTCGACCCCGTGCCGTTCGAGGGCGGAGCGCTGCAGTGCGCCCAGCTCGAGGCCCGAGTGGCTTCGAACATAGTAGAGCAAGGCGTGGCGCTCGCGGCTACATGTCGACTGGAGCCGGCGCACACGACGCACATGGGTGAGCAGGTCGCGACGAAACTCCCGCTCTACCAGCCGGCGGCGCGTCGCTGAGTTGCGCACCAGCCGCGGGTCATCCTCGGTGCCCGCTACGGCACTCGACGTTCTCGCGTTGCCATCCTGGCCGCCTACCTCGCCGTCGCCGCCACCCTCCGCACCGCCCTCTGGTACCACCTCTTCCGCTTCGCGCCGAGCCGCCGCGTCGAGTTGGCCGTGCGTAGCGAGCTCACTTAAGCGCACGCCCCTTAGCAGCAGCCGCTGCTGGCGCCAAAGCCGCTTTAATCGCCGATGCGTCGCCCGCTCGGAGAGCTCGAGCCGCTCGCAGCGGAGCGCGTGCGCGAGTGCCGCCTCGCGCATCGCCGGGGCCGCCGTCGCCGCCGCCGCTGCCCATCTCTCCACGTCCAGTGCGGGCGGGCGGTCTTGCTGCCTGAGCCGCCGCTGCACCACGCGAACTTGAGTGTCGCCGCCGGGCGGTGACGGATCGTCGCTGGACTGAGGAGCGACTCCGAGCCGCTCGTACCTCAGCCACGTCGCCGCCTGCGAACGGTTGACTCCGACCGCGCCCCACTGGGTACCGTCCGCGGCCTCAAACAGCCACATGTCGATGGTCCCGTTGACTGGCCGCGTGATGCAAGGCGGCTCTTCCGGCCTTTGCTCTGGCGGGCTGTACATGCGCCGGAGCCGCCGTTCGCGCAGTGAAGATGCGCCTGGTGCCAGCGCGCTTGCAATGTGGCGATGCGGTCGAGGCAGCTCGACCGTTTCGAGCAGCATCGTTGGCGAGCCGCCACGTCGCAGCCATGGCCTCGGCCTCGCCCTCGATTGCGTTGCGTGCGGCGCGTTCGGAGCGGCCCATGCCAGCAGCAGGACAAACACGCCGAACATCTTTTTTCGCTCTTCGTATGAGAGTGCAGGGGCCACCAGGGCGAGGTGACCATTGAAGTTTTTCAGAGTGAGGACTTCGTGGGGAAACTCAAAAAAACAAAAAAACAAAAACGCGAGCGTGTAAAGTGTTCTTTACTTAGTTCTTAATCTACATACAATGTACACGACCCACGCGGGTCACTCATTCACTGACTCCAGTCTACTCTACTCAGACTCACACATGCACAGTTGTCAGTTGACGTATCTAAGTACTCTCTATCGAGACGCATCTCACCCGGCTGCAACTCGCATGTTTGACGGCGCATAGACGCAAGACGCGAAGACGGCGCATCGCTCCAAGCTCCTACCAAAGCCATTTAGCATTCATCGTTCCAAACATGTAAGTCGATTGCACATGGACAGCGCAGAGCGCACTTTAGCGCACTGAGCGCCCATACGCTGCTCTCACATCATCACCTCAAGGTGGTACAGCTCCCCTGACTGTGCGCCGGCAGCAATCCTGGGCCAACTCACAGCCACACACTGGATTGGACTCGGCGCATAGAATGCGCCGCCCCCGTCCTTCATGCGAATTGTCGCGCCATCGCGCACCGCACCCTCCGCCTCTTTGCTGAAGGCCATGGCCTCGCCTTGACGCGTTTCAAGCAGGTTGAACGAATCTGAATCCCAGACTTTGATCGTTTTGTCAGTCGATCCGGACACAATCTTGGTCCCGTCCGGGGAAAACGCCACCGATCGGATGGTGTCGCTGTGGGCGTTGGTCTTCTCGCTCAACAGCTCCAGTTTGTCTGCCAGGCAAGCCAAATGGCGTCAGTTTTGGCCAAGGAGGGGCAATTTTGAAGGCAAAAGCGCACCCGAATCCCAGACTTTGATCGTCTGGTCCCACGATCCAGAAACGATCTTGGTCCCGTCCGGGGAAAACGCCACCGACGAGATCAAGTGGCTGTGGGCATTCGTCTTCTCGCTCAGCAGCTCCAGTTTGTCTGCCAGGCAAGCCAACAGGCGTCAGTCTTGGCCAAGGAGGGGCGATTTTGAGCTCGTGGCGCACCCGAATCCCAGACTTTGATCGTCTTGTCGTCCGATCCCGACACAATCTTGGTCCCGTCCGGGGAGAACGCGACAGACCTGATCCAGTCACTGTGGGCATTCGTCTTCTCGCTCAACAGCTCCAGCTTGTCTGCCAGGCAAGCCAACAGGCATGAGTTTGGGCCAAGGAGGGGCAATTTTGAGGGCAAAAGCGCACCCGAATCCCAGACTTTGATCGTCTTGTCGCGCGATCCCGACACAATCTTGGTTCCATCCGGGGAAAATGCCACCGACCAGATGGTGTCGCTGTGGGCGTTCGTCTTCTCGCTCAGCAGCCCCAGCGCGTCTGTCAGACAAGCCAACAGGCGTCAGTTTTGGCCAAGGAGGGGCGATTTTGAGCTCGCGGCGTACCCGAATCCCAGCCTTTGATCGTCTCGGGTTCCAGGGCAAGCGCTTACCTCTAGATGGTTTCACCCGCTCTTCTTGGCCTGTGATCTTGTTGCGCCACCATGTTTCGACTTCATCCTCCTCGTCTGAGAACTCCGCATAATGTAGTGTCTTGTCGAATGACCCCCACTCGGATTCAACATGTGGACGGAAATTGATTGCATCCCAGACTTTGATCGTCTTGTCGTCCGATCCGGACACAATATTGGTCCCGTCCGGAGAAAACGCCACCGAGTTGATGTCCCTGCTGTGGGCGTTCGTCTCCTCGCTCAGCAGCTCCAGCTTGCCTGCCAGACAAGCCAGCAGGCGTCAGTTTTGGCCAAGGAGGGCGATTTTGAGGGCTCCGCGGCGCACCTAAATCCCAGACTTTGATCGTCTTGTCGTACGATCCTGAGACAATCTTCGTGCCATCGGGCGAAAACGCCACCGACGAGATGTTGTCGCTGTGCGCGTTCGTCTTCTCGCTCAACAGCCCCAGCGCGTCTGTCAGACAAGCCAACAGGCGTCAGTTTTGGCCGAGGAGGGGCGATTTGAGAGATCGCGGCGCACCCGAATCCCAGACTTTGATCGTCCCGTCCTTAAAGCCAGCCACGATGAGCGACTTTGACTGATTAGCGTGCTTGCCACCATCCTTGACACCGTCCCATATGGCGACGCTCATGACCTCGCTTGTGCCCTCGATCTCCTCGATCAGCTCCTGGCTCTCGGCGTCGTACACGAAGATGGAGTTGCCTGAGCCACTGACGATGCGTGTGTAGCCGACCGCCACAGAGCTGACGACACTCTTGTGCGACAATGTGCCGATGCACGCGTCCTTCTCTTGGGATTTGTTACGCCACTTGAGTGCTCGCGTCGGCTGCTCGGACGATATGTGCGAAGCTGCTTCACGAAAAACCGCACTTGCATCTGGCTGCTGCAGGGCGAGCTGCATCACTGCCGCGCCCTTGTCACGCTGCAGCACGTCCATGTACTTTCCCACAAATTGGCGCATCTCGGTTGCGTCTGTCAGGTTCACACCGTCCACACGTCGCAGCTCGAGGTAGTCCTTAGCCACGCTCGAAAGAAGGCCTCTATCGACTCGTTCACGAAGTAGTGCGAGGTCCGTCGCATACACGTGGGCAGCTTGGGCAGCGAAGGCACCTTTCGCGCCCTGGCCATCGGCCCGACAGAGGTGCAAAATGCCGTGTCTCAGCCAGCAGTAAGTCGCCGCCACATCGTCCGGCTCACGACCTTCGGTTGGTGTCACGGTGCGCCACGCGATGAACCCCTCGGCGAGCATCGCGTGCCCGTCCTTGCGCTGCACCTTGAACTCCGCCGATGGCTCTCTGATCGAGCTGCCATCGGCGATCTCGCCCGTCAGCCAGTCGACGATGGTCTTGTGAAAGACATGCAACTTGCCATCGCGCACCGGAAAGAGAAGTGCCGTCGTCTCAATCACGCGCCTCTGCTTCAAGTCGTCCCATCCGAGGAGCGCCGCCGCCATTGCCCCCGTGATCGGCTCGCGCGCAGCCGCAATCAGCTCAACAAGGGGCTTCGCCTCGGTCCACGCGGGGTCCACCTGACCTTCGGGAAAGGCGCGCTTGAAGTTGACGGCGTACACCTCGCCCAGGCCGGCCGGGAGCGAGTCGAGGCTCTCGAAGTGAATCTCTTGGCCTTTCTTGGCCTCGCTCTCGAGGTGCTGGCTGAGCATGTAGGCGTACAAGAAGAGGCCCTCCGCCTTGGCCGAGAGTGCCTCCACTGCAGCGTCTAATGACGACGTGCTGAGGCGGCCAACGATAAAAGCCTCGAGCTCCCCGGCATCAACCTTTGTGCCCTGGCAGAGAGTGGGCAGCTCCTCGCGGACCTTCTCGTAATGGACGTGCGCCTCCTTTTTTGCCTCGAGCATGTCTATATGGTTGAGCTGGATCTCGCACACGTACCTCGTGCCATCTGAAAGCACGACGCCGGCACACAAGTTGAAGTCGGAGTAGCCCATCGGCGTCGGCGACGCGTACTTATTCTTGAGTGTGAGTACTTCGATGCCCACCCCCTGGAGCCCCTCGGCAAGCGCGTGTGCCATGCGCGAGCAGCTAGTGAAGCGCAGGGTGAGCCGCGCGAGGTCCTTGAGCTTGTTGGCATGGCCACCGTAGTCGTTCTTCATCTTTTCAGACACCCGTGGCTCAGACTTGATACCCGGTGAGTCGGCGAACTCGACCCACTCTCTTGCCGTCCCAGGGACTGGATGGAGGAGCGTTTCCTTCTTTCGGTCCGCCTCCCATTCGTCCGCGATGAGGAACTCGAGCTTTTTTTGCGCCTCGGGCGCCTGCTTCACATGGACGATGTTCAAATCGTCCGACACTTGCACGAGGTCGGCATTGCGCTTCTCTGGCACTGCGATGAGCTTCTTGTAGCCCTCCTCCAAGTTCACTTTATCGCGCACCTTGGCGTAGATGGCCTTGGACATCTCCAAGGGCTTCTGCAGGACTGCAAGCTTACCTTTCATGTCAATGTTGTACGTGCGCTTGACATCAGCCTCAATATCGGCGATGTTCGCCTCGCCTTTGATGTACCTGCGCGCGATCGTGCGCAGGTACACCTCGACGTCGGCTCTGTTCTTGGCCTCATCGGCGCGAAGCTCTTTGGGTTTGAAGCTGTTGAGAGCCCGCGTGATCTGGGGCTCCTCACGCGACGTCACGAAGAGCTTGAGCCACTGCGGCAGCCGAGAGAGCTGGCTGGCGATGACAGCAAGCAGCGGCTTCTGCGACTCCTTGGGCAGCTCGTCGAGCGCGTCGAGGATGATGAGCAGCGGCCTCTCAGGCGCCTGGACCTTCGATAAAAGCAGCGGCGTCTCGAAGAGCGCCTTGAAGAGCTCCGCTGGGTCGTCCATCGCTTCCCCTGGTACCCCCGTGGCCTCAAGCTTCTCCTTGTAGCCCTGGAGCCGGTGTGCGAGCATGGCGGCCAGGCTGCGGAGCAGCGGGCCGGGCGCCGACTGCGCTGGGTTGTCGTGGCGGCAAAAGTGCCAGGCGACGGTACGGTTGATGACACGGTCTAGGAGCTCAGCCGTGAGCACCGACTTTCCGGTGCCGCCGCCACCCATCAGCCAGAAGAGCTGGGGCGACGCCGGGTCGTTGAGCCACTTGAGGATCTCGGCGAAGGCCCACTCGCGCGTGCCTTGGAGGTGCGCGCTCTTCTTTTCGTGCCACAGCTCGCGAAAGTCATGAGGCTTCAGATCGAGCGTCGGCGGCACGCTCAGCTGACCTAGCGTCGGGCTCTCGGATGGAGATGAAGCACCCGGCGTCAGCCCAGATGGAGCTGCCTCCGGCACGACAAGGCCGAGACTCACGAGCTTCATCTTTTCTTGTTCGCCCACTTTGACGAGGAACACCGATCGCTCCTGCGCCGATGCATCTTCGTAGGCGGCCTTGATGTCCGCGTCTGGGCTCTCGCCGGTCAAAGCAGAGGCTCCCGCACCCATGTTTCCCTGCCGTCTGCTTTTGGTATCATGACTTCGTCCATCTTTGGTACCGCTCTTCATTCCCTCACCGCATGCTCTCGCGCTAACTCGTAGATAAGACTCCTCGTAGGAAAACGAGGGGCGTTCAATGTAAACTTGCAGGGTTTGAGAAGGGAGTAATCAAGAACTTATGCGAGCCTTGTCGCGTGCGGCATCGGCCGCCCGCACAGCAGTGTCGGCACGCGCGCCGCTGGCGCTGCGCGCGCTCTCGACCAAGGCCACCGGTTCGCCGCACCCCTTCGAGTCCTTCCTCAACGGCAACTCGGCGCCGTACATTGACGACATGTACCACGCGTGGAAGGAGGACCCCAAGTCGGTGCACGTCTCGTGGCAGTCAGTCTTCTCCAAGATGGACGCGGGCGCGCTGCCCGGCCAGTCGTTCGTGCCGCCGCCGTCGATCAATGCGGGCGCCACGCTCTCGACCGCCGTCGTGCCCGCCGGCGGCCTCGCCACGAGCGGCGCGAGCGAGGACTCGACGTTCATGCTCAAGGTGACGCAGCTCATCCACGCGTACCAGATGCGCGGGCACAACGTGTGCGACCTGGACCCACTCGGGATGTACGAGGCCGACCTCGACGGCACCACGCCGCCCGACCTCGAGCTCTCCAACTACGGCTTCACCGAGGCGGACATGAACAAGCCCGTCTACCTTGGCTCGGTTGCCTCATCGGGCTTCCTCGGCATGGCGTCTGGCAAGCCGATCGTGCTGCGCGACCTGCTCAACCGGCTGCAGGACATCTACACGGGCAAAATCGGCGTCGAGTACATGCACATCTGGGATCACGAGCAGGTCAACTGGATCCGCGAGCAGATCGAGACGCCCAACAAGCACATCTTCTCCAAGGAGCAAAAGCTGCGCATGCTCGATCGGCTGTGCTGGTCGGACCACTTCGAGTCGTTCCTCGCGAATAAGTACTCGACTGCGAAGCGCTTCGGCCTCGAGGGCTGCGAGGTGCTCATCGTGGGCATGAAGGAGCTCATCGACACCGCGACCGAGCACGGCGTCGAGAACATCGTGATGGGCATGCCGCACCGCGGCCGGCTCAACGTGCTCGCCAACGTGGTACGCAAGCCGATGGAGCAGATCTTCAACGAGTTCCAGGGCGTGGCGACGCCGGACGCGAACGAGCAGGACTTTTCGGGCTCGGGCGACGTCAAGTACCACCTGGGCATGTCCTACTCGCGCCCGACGCACTCCGGCAAGCACGTGCACCTCTCGCTCGTCGCCAACCCGTCGCACCTCGAGGCCGTCAACCCGGTCGTCGAGGGCAAGACGCGCGTGAAGCAGCACTACCTGGGCGACGTGGACCGCACCGGCTCCATGTCGCTCCTCCTCCACGGCGACGCCGCCTTCTCGGGCCAGGGCGTCGTGTTCGAGACGATGGGGCTGTCGGACCTGCACAACTACACGACTGGCGGCACGGTGCACATCGTGGTCAACAACCAGATCGGCTTCACGACGGACCCGCGCTCGTCGCGCTCGTCGCCGTACTGCACGGACGTTGCCAAGGCCATCCAGGCGCCCATCTTCCACGTCAACGGCGACGACGTCGAGTCGGTCGCGCGCGTGTGCAAGCTCGCGGCCCTCTGGCGGCAGCGCTTCAAGCGGGACGTGGTCATCGACATCGTGTGCTACCGGAAGCACGGGCACAACGAGCTCGACCAGCCCATGTTCACGCAGCCGCAGATGTACACGGCCATCGGCCAGATGAAGCCCACCTTCCAAAAGTACTCGGAGCAGCTCGTGAGCGAGGGCGTCATCACGACGGAGGAGGTCAAGGCGCTCTCGGACCGCGTGTACGCCGAGATGAGCCAGAAGCTCGAGGCCAGCCGCGACTACAAGCCCAAGAAGTCCGATTGGCTCTCGTCCAACTGGAAAGGCATGCTCGCGCCCAATCTGGAGGCCAAGTACCTCGACACGGGCGTTGAGCTCGCCAAGCTCAAGGAGGTGGGCGAGGCGATCACCGCGTTGCCTGCCGACTTCAACCCGCACAAGATGGTGGGCAAGATCTACCAGGCGCGCTCCCAGATGATCAAGACGGGCGAGGGCATCGACTGGGCGCTCGCCGAGCAGCTCGCGTGGGGCACGCTGCTCGTCGAGGGCAACCACGTGCGCATCTCGGGTCAGGACGTCGAGCGCGGCACCTTTTCGCACCGGCACTGCGTCATCCACGACCAGAAGAACTTTCCGAACAAGTACACGCCGCTCGCGCACATCAAGCCGACGCAGGCGCAGTTCCAGGCGTGCAACTCGTCCCTGTCCGAGTTCGCGGTGCTCGGCTTTGAGCTCGGCTACTCGCTCGAGAACCCGAACGCCCTCATCATGTGGGAAGCCCAGTTCGGCGACTTTGCCAACACGGCCCAGTGCATGATCGACCAGTTCATCTCGAGTGGCGAGCAGAAGTGGCTGCGCCAGTCGGGTCTCGTGATGATGCTCCCGCACGGGTACGAAGGGCAGGGGCCCGAGCACTCGTCGGCGCGCCTCGAGCGCTTCCTGCAGGGGTGCGACGATGACGAGGATGTCTTCCCCGACTTGTCCACCTACGTCAACGGCAAGCAGACCCGCATCCAGCACGCCAACTGGCAGGTGTGCAACGTGACGACACCCGCCAACTACTTCCACCTGCTGCGCCGGCAGGTGTGGCGCGAGTTCCGCAAGCCGCTCATCGTCATGTCGCCCAAGTCGCTGCTGCGCCACCGGCTGGTCAAGAGCGACGTGAGCGACTTTTTGTCGGGCACTCGCTTCAACCGCGTGCTGCCCGACACGGGCGAGGGCCTCGTGGCTCCTGACAAGGTGCGCAAGGTGGTGCTTTGCACGGGCAAGGTGTACTTCGACCTGCTCCAGGCTCGCACCGACAAGGGGATCAACGACGTGGCCATCACGCGCATCGAACAGATCTCGCCCTTCCCCTTCGACATGGTGCAGGAGGAGGTGCGCAAGTACCCGGGCGCCGAGGTCGTCTGGTGCCAGGAGGAGCCTAAGAACGCGGGCGCGTGGCAGTACGCGCGGCCGCGCATCGTCACCGCCGCGCGCGACGTTCGCTCGGTGACGCCCAAATATGCAGGCCGCGCGCCCGCCGCCTCGACGGCCACGGGCTACGGCGCGTGGCACACCAAGGAGATCGAAGCCTTCCTCGCCACTGCCCTGAACTGAGCCTCGATCGTTCTTGCGCGGGCGGGGGGGCTCGACCAGCGCCGCACACGATCGCCCATGCCAAGCAGTCCCGGGCGCCGCTCTTGGGCACGGCACGGCATGCCACGCGTGGGCAGGCCGTGCTTGGGCTGGCCACGCGCGGGCAGGCCACGCGCGGGCAGGCCACGCGTGGGCAGGCCCCTTGGACGGCCCTCCGGGTCCGGGTGCAGCGCATGCAGCACGCATCGTGCGACGACTCTGCACCAGCGTTGGAAGACTGAACTCGAAGTCGAACTGAGAGGGCTGGCGCCGCTGAGCGTGGTGCCAGCGCTGTCTCGCTTGGCTTGCACCGTTGTGTTTCTGTATGCTCTGGCTCATGACCCGATCTCCCACGAGCCTCGAGATGTCGTGTCCACACTGGCGCGGTGTGCGCCGCCGTTCCAGGTCTAGAGTCTCCGTGTCTCAAGTTGCTGACCTAAGACCATACTTGGTTTGCAAGCGGAAGGAGGAATACGACGCGTAAGAGATTGAAACGCAATGTCGTCGCCCCAACCTCAGGACGGCTCGCCGCCGTCGCCGCCCGGCTCGCGGTCGCCGCACTTGCGCGGCCGGCGCGACAAAGGCAAGCCGGCCACGGACGTTGCCAGCAGCCGCGATGCCGCCGCGGGCGTGAGCGACGTCACGCAGCTGCTCACACTCACTGAGGAGTCCGTGATGCAGAACACCATGGTGCGCTTCTCACGCGACGAGATCTACACCTTCGTGGGTTCAGTGCTGCTTGCGGTCAACCCTTACAAGGTCATCCCAGCCCTCTACGGCGAGGCCGCCATGGAAGCCTTCCAGCATGTCTCGATGCTCGAGGCGCCGCCGCACATCTACGCGCTCATGGAGGGCGCGTACCGAAAGGCGGTCAACGGCGGCGGCAACCAGTGCCTGATCATCTCGGGCGAGTCGGGCGCGGGCAAGACCGAGTCGACCAAGCATGCGCTCTCCTACCTCGTATGGCGCATGCGATTTGCGACGAGCGTGGGCGCGACCGGCGCGTCCTCGTCCTCATCCTCGCCAGACTCGAGCGACGGCACGAGCGCGAGCGGCGCGCGCCTCACGACCTCGATCCTGCAGGCCAACCCGCTGATGGAGGCCTTTGGGAACGCGTGCACCTCGCGCAACTCCAACTCGTCGCGCTTTGGCAAGTGCGTGCGGCTGACGCTCGATGCGGAGCGTGGCTACCTGCTTGGCGGCCAGGTGGAGACCTACCTGCTCGAAAAGTCGCGCGTGACGAGCGGCATGGCGGACCACTTCGCCTCGGGTGAGCGCAACTTCCACGCCTTCTACCAGCTGGTCGCCGGGGTGGCCGAAGCTCAAGCCGCGGGCCCCAAGGCCGCCGGCGGCGGCGGTGGCGGCCTCCTCGGCTTCCTACGACTGGTGGCCAGCGAGCAGGACGAGCTCTCACCGCATGCGCTCGTTGGCTTCGAGTCGCTCGGGCTCACGGGCTCGCCGCGCGACTACCGCCTCCTCGGCCAGTTCGGTGGCGCCGCGGACGCCCACCACATCGCCGCCGCCAAGGCGCGCGGCCTCGACGACGCGGCAGCCTTTCGCAAGACGTGCGCGGCGCTGTGCGACCTCGGGTGCTCGCGCGACGAGATCCGCTCCCTGTTCAGCCTGCTCGCCGCCCTCCTCCACCTGGGGAACGGCGAGTTCGAGGACGACGCCACCGGCATCGCACGTCCCGCGCCCGGGCTGGGCGCGGCGGCCCTCGCGGCCGCCTCCCGGGCGCTTCGGTGCCCCCAGCTTGCTGATCTGCTGCTGCACCGCTCACTCAAAGTCGGCGGCGAGATGATGCGCATCGACCTGCGTGCTGAGCAGGCGGACAACTTGCTTCGCGGCATCCTCAAGTCGCTCTACACGCTCGGCTTCGGATGGATCCTGCGCCGGGTCAACTCGGTGCTGCGCGCCGGTGGCGCCGAGCCGACGGCTCCGTCGCGCGACAGCGCGGGCGTGGTGGTGCTCGACGTCCTCGACATCTTCGGCTTCGAGAACTTCGCCTCCAACTCCTTCGAGCAGCTGTGCATCAACTTTGCGAACGAGAAGCTCCACCAGCTATTCTTGAAGACGATGTTCAAGGCTGAGGAGGCCGTGGTCGCACGCGAGCGTCTCACGTTGCCACCCATTGAGTACTGCGACAATCAGCGCTGCCTCGCGATGCTCGAGGACGCGCCGCGGGGCATCTTCCACGTGCTCGACACGTGCTGCCGCGTGCACGCTTCGGCCGCCTCGTTCTGCCTGCAGGTGCACGCGTGGCATGCCGAGTGCGAATTCCTCGTCCTCTCGATGAACGGTACGAATGAGGACCGCACCTTCACGGTTCGTCACTTTGCGGGCGACGTGTGCTACCATGTGGAGGAGTTCTCGTCGAAGAACACGGAGACGATGGAGTCGCAGACGCGCCAGGTGCTCGACGCGGAGGGCCTCGCCCTCCTGCGTCCCATCTTCGACGACGAGGGCGACGCCGCCGCGCCCGCGCCTTCCGCCGACGAGCCCATCGGGGGCTCTGGCCAGTCGCGCGACGCCAACGGCCACGGCGCCAACGGCGGCGGCGGCGGCGGCTTGAGCTTCGGCACAGCCGCAGCAGCAGTGGCGGCGTCGACGGGCCTGCGTCGCGCGACGTCAACGGCGGGGGTCGAGCGGGGCGAGGCCGGGCGCATGGCCTCGTCCACAGGCAAGCGCTTCCTTCGCGACATGGGGCGGCTCATGGCGTCGCTGCTCGCCAGCTCGTCCCACTTTGTGCACTGCGTCAAGCCCAACGGCATGGAGCAGCCCGAGCTGCTCTCGTACGAGATGGTGGCCGAGCAGCTGACGAGCCTGGGGACGCTCGAGACCGTGCAGCTCATGGGGCTCGGCTACCCCGTGCGCATCAAGTACGAGCAGCTGCGCAGGCGCTACCTGCCGCGGCTGGCCAACATCCCAGGAGCGGTGCTGCTCTCTCCCAAGCTCTTTGTGGAGATGATCCTCGAGGTGTGCGACACGCCGCCCGGCGACTACAAGCTCGGGGTGACGCGCCTCTTCCTGCGCCACCGCGCGGCCCAGGTGCTCGAGTCGCTCGAGCCCCTCGACGTGTCCGTCCTCGAACCGCTCGTTCGATCAAAGGTGGACGCGTTTTGGCAGGCCGCCTCGCGCATACGCGACGCGCTCCTCACGTACTACCATCAGAAGCGCTTTCGCGCCTTTTGGAAGTGCGTGCGCATCGCCCAAAAGTACCTGCGCATGTGGCTCGCCCTCCGGCGCTTCAAGCGGATGGTCTCGTCGGCGGGCACCATCCAGCACGCGGTGCGCTCGCACCGTGTGCGCCTTGCGTGCCAGGCGCGCCGGGCACGGCGCGGAGCGGCCATTCGGCTGCAGAAGCACCTGCGCGGCTGGGTGGCCATGCGCCAGTACCTTCGCGTGCTCGACGCCGCCTCGACCATCCAAGCGGCCTATCGGCTCAAGCACCCGCCACCCCAGGCCGATGGAGCCGTCAGCGCCGCCGAGGGGCCCGGGGGCTCCGCTGCCGTCCTCGACCTCTTTTCGGACATGCTCTCAAAGCTCGGCTGGAACCAGCCGCAGGAGGGCAAGCACGATGAGTCGGCCAGTCTGCTGCTCCGGCAGCTTGCCAACAAGCCCGGCGGCGCGCTCCCGGCCAACGAGCCGCAGCGCCAGCCGTTGGCGAGCTTCTTCGACTTTATGTTCAGGCCGCCTCCGCGGCGCGAGGAGGAAGAGGCCGCGGTGCGCTCTGCGCCGCCAAAGGAGGGCGCCCCTTCGGGTATGGGCGCCCCTTCGGGTATGGGCGCCCCTTCGGGGCATCCCCACCCGGGCGTCGACATGTCCGTCGGCGGCCTGCCGGTGCTCGCGCCGCCGCCGCCGGTCAAGTCGCCGAAGAACGACTCGTCGCGCTCGGGCTTGCACGCGGCCGACGGGCGTCGAGATGGGCGTGGCTGTGCCCTCACGGAGGCGCTGAGTGAGGCCTCCCTACGAGAGGGTGCGCTGCGCCCCCGCTCGCCCGAGGACGATGACGCCGGGGGCTCGAGCGCCTCGGGGCTCTCGGCATCGATGCCCGTCGGCTGGCGGCGCTTCTCGTCCCTCGACGGCCGCCCGTACTTTTTCAACCCGAACACGAACGGGACGCAATGGGAGCCACCGATCTTACGGTACGAGATGACGGACGAGGAGGGGCTGCCGTGCTACTATTTTTACGATCCGCTCACCCGCCGCACCTCGTGGATCGAGCCCGAGAACATCCCCGGCTGGCAGCTGCCGGAGAGGCAGCAGCGCCAACTGCGCGGCGCCGCGCGCGTCGGCGCCTCCATCGCGGCTGGTCTCGGCACGCAGCCGGCGGGCCACTTGGCGCCCACGGCAGCGATGACGGCTGGTGGCGCATGGCCGCGCGGCGAGTCGGACGAGGCGGACTATGAGGACGTGGACTTGCTCTCGCCCGGCGACGCGGCGGACGAGGTGCACAAGATGGCGCCCGACTCGGACCACGCGGGCTACCCTTTCTCGGACCCGACTTACGAGGAGACCTCCGACTTTTTCCTCTCGCCGCAGCCAACATCGTCCCATGGCGCGTCGCCGCCGGTGGCGATCGCGCCGCAGCCGATCCGCGCAGCCCAGCTGCAGCTGCCGCGCGCCGCCTTTGCCCCCGCCGCCGAGGCTTTCTACTCGGAGGACGAGGATGAGCTCAAGGGCGTCACCATCAAGGACCTCGGCACGGGGCGCACCATCACGATCCAAGATTTGGAGCGCGAGTATCCTCCTCTCAAGAGCAGCCCGCATTCGGCGGGCGCGCTCGCCGCTGACACGGGCGCCGGTGTGGCCTTGCCGAAGCTGAGCGCGCGTGAGAAGATGGCGAGGGTCGCTCAGCAGCACGAGATCGGCGAGATGGCGCGGCAGCATCGCCAGCCCCAGCCCCAGCAGCGGCAGCAGCATGGGCAGCAGCAGCAGCATGGGCAGCAGCTCCAGCGCCAACGGGAGCAGCCGCAGGCTGCACGGTCTCCGCCCAACACGGCGCGCTCGACCGGATCTGCCCGCGCGAGCGACCAGCATCGCTGGATCGAGCGCGCGGAGCAGACGGAGCTGGACGGCTATCCAGACGACGCCGAGGCGGAGGCGTACAACAATCGCAAGCTGCCGCAGCATTACAAGGCGCTCGCCATCAAGGACCTGGACACGGGGCGCACGATCGCCTTTGAGCATGCAGATATGCTCCGGCAACCGTTGCTCGTGCGCGACCTTGATGCCAACATCCTGCTCCCCTTGGCCCCGGACGAGGGGCGCAGCGCCATCGCGGAGGAGATGCTCAACCCTCCGCCCGCCCAGATGAAGTTCATGTCCTGCTCGCTGGAGCGCACGACGCTGCCGCCGCCCCTCTCGCTCCCCGAGTACCGGCTGTTCAAGGTGAGTCGCAAGCGCAAGGTCGAGATGTTCTCCGCGTGCCGCCGGCAGGAGGACACTGGCATCACCCACTTTGACGTGCGCTGGATGGACGGGGTGCTCTCGTTCACCGGCCGGCTGCAGCTGCTCCCCCCGAGCGCCGGCTCGCACCTGCACGAGCTCGCCATGTACGATGACTACATCAACTACTATGGCTTCCCGCGCGAGCTCGGCTTCATCCGGACCAAGCAGCTGCTCAACTTGGGCGAGACGGGCGCGCTGATTGAGCTCATCATCCCACGCGTCTCGCCCGATGGCGCCGCCGCCCAGTTCCGCGTGAACGCGGTCCCGGGCCAGTCGATGCTCACGATGTACAAGCAGCGGCGCGCGCGGGAGCACATGTTCGTTCTGCGCGGCCGCCTCTCGATCCTTGACTCCCGAGCGCTCGTCGAGCTGCGCCATCGCGATGAGAAGGGGCGCCTCAATGTCGTCCTCCAGGCGAAGCGAATGCGCTCGAGCAAAGGCGAGGCGCAGCCATGGCGTGTGGGCTTCGCCCATCCGCTCTCGGCCTTCCAAACCTTTTGCGTGCTGCTCGCGCTCCACACGGACCATTGAGGCATGAGGGTGCCTTGCGAGCTACCAGGGGGCTGCCTGGCGCGGGCCGACAAACATTGCCCTTGGGGCAGACTGAGGAATGATGATGTGGTGGCGGCTGGAAGAGATTCTTGCACAGACGAGAGATGCGGCATGCGACTCTGGCATAAGTAAGTACACGCACATACAAGTACAGGGTGACACTGATTACTGTCGTGTCATCAGTGGAGCGCGTGAGAACGGTCTCGAGTGAGCGGAGGTGAGTCGTGAGCGATCCCCGCGTTAGGCCTCTATGTTAGCCGGTGGGCGGTGCGACCGACCTTTCTTGGGCCCACGCTTTGTTAGGCATGGAGAAATGTGGGCCTTGTACGTACGTATACCTTGTTTGCGGCCCAATACCAGTAGTGTACCGGGTGGAGTGTAATGTCTCATCAGTGTGCACGGCTTTTAGTTAACTTTGATTTCCTTGCGTCCCTCGCTGCGCACTGCGCGACAATGGCGCTCCGTCAAAAGGCGGCGCCGTCGAAGAATCTCGAGAATTGAGATTTCCCGCATTCAACAGAGCGCTTTTCAATGGCGCCTTCGTACTGTTGGCGCCTGTTGGCGCTCTACCTACTGACGGTCGAAGCTGCTTCGTTCGGGTTCTCGCTCGCGCCCCAGCGGCCCCCGTCGACGACCCAGCGTGTGCCGCAGCTTCTCGCCATCTGCGAGTCCCCTGATGGGTCGCAGGCGTACGCGCGCCTCAAGCCGTTTGAAATTCAAATTCCAAACATCAGCGAGGAGCTGCTGCGCAAGGCGAAGATGGCCGCGTTCTCAGGCCAGATCACGATGAAATCATTGACCCACGCGATCGCGGCGGCCTCAGCTCTGCAGCCGTCTGCCAGCGACGGCGTCGAAAAGGCAGAGGAAACGCCAGCAGGCGATGCCAAGGCGGAGAGCGACGTGCGCGGCCAGGTGCGGGTCCGCGCGCGGCCCATCGTCGCGCAGGCGGCGACGCTCGCGCCGGACCATCCCGCCGCTGCGGCGGCCACCGCGGCCGCAGGCTTGCTCCCCGATTGGGAGGCCTGCTTGCAGGCAGCGACAGAGCACGAGTGCATGCTGCGCCTCGAGCCCCCACAGCGCCTTGACGAGGCCTCGGCCGTCCGGCGGCGCCCTGCCGTGCTCGATGACAAGCCGCGGCCTGCCCAGCTCGAGGGCAAGGTGACCCCTGCGGCCCTCGATGAGAAGGCTCGGCCTGCCGCGCGCGAATCTGGCGAGACTCGAGCCGCGCCCAGTATGGCGCCCAAGGACATGCAGCTGCCCAAGATTCTGATCTTCGGGGTGGGCGGCGGCGGCGGCAACACGGTCGCGCGCATCCCGTCGGCGCTCTCCTCGATGCTGTCTGGGATGGGTGAGGCGGCCGACAGCGCGACGAGTGCGACGCTCGAGATGTGCCTGCTCAACACCGACGTCCAGGCCCTGACGATATCGGCAGCTGCAGCGACGAGGGCGAGCGCGGACGCTGCCGCGGCCTCCAACTCTCGCAACCCGCGCTCGGAGGGCGCCGCGGATGCGGTGGTCATCTCTTCGGTGCAGCTGGGCGCCTCCTCGCTGCGTGGGCTCGGGGCCGGGGGAGTGCCCGAGCGCGCGCGGCGTGCGGCGGAGGAGGAGGCAGACGCTATTCGAAGCCGACTAATAGGCGCGGACCTCGTCTTTCTGACCGCGGGCATGGGCGGGGGAACCGGCTCAGGCGCGGCGCCCGTCGTCGCGCGTCTCGCGAGAGAGAGCGGGGCGCTCGTCGTCGCCGTCGTCTCGACGCCATTCGGCTTCGAGGGAGGCACTCGGCACGACACTGCGCAGGCGGCCATCGAGGAGCTCGGCAAGCATGTGGATGTGCTCGTGGTGGTGCACAATGAGAAGCTGATCCAGATCTTGCCCGACGGGCTCCCGCTGAGGGACGCCCTGCATGCTGCGGACGAGGTGGCCGCCCAGGCGATCGTCAGTGTCGCCGCGATGCTCGCGGCGTCGCAAACGATCAATGTCGACTTTGCAGATCTCGAGGCGATCATGCGAGGCGCGGGGCGCGGCCTCATCACCATCGGGCGTGCCGCGGGCGCGGGCGCGGCGCAGGCGGCGGTGCAGGCAGCGCTCTCGTCACCGCTGCTCGACGTGAAGCTCGAGCAATGCAGCGGCCTCATCTACTCCATCACTGGGGGTGCGTCGCTAACGCTCCATCAGGTCCGCTGATGACCGCTGATGACCGCTGATGACCGCTGATGACCGCTGATGACCGCTGATGACCGCTGATGACCGCTGATGACCGCTGATGAGCGTGCGTCGCTCACGCCCCATCAGGTTCGCGAGGTGGGCGAGGCACTGTCTCCCCTGCTAGTCGATGATGCGAACGTGATCTTCGGAACGTCGATCGACCCTTCCCTGCCCGACGATGAGGTGATCGTGAGCCTCATCGCGACGGGCTTCGCGCCGCCGCAGCAGCAGCCACGGAGGAGTTCGCCGCCGCCTTCGGCGATGCCGTCCGAGATCGTCTCGTCGTCCTCCCCCGATGCGCCCTCCCCCGGTGCGACTCCATACGACCTGTTCGCGTACCACCCGCCGCAGCCCAAGCTGCTTGCCCGCGACGGCGCCTCGGTCGCGGAGGAGTCGCTCCGTCGGTACGATGAATACCTGTGCGAGCGCACGTATGGAGAGGGCGTGCGCGCCGAGCCGACGCCCACGACGGCGCCGGTCCCGGAGGCGCGATCGGGCGCCATCGTGGGCGCCCAGCCGAGAGGGGGGGCGGCTCCGACGCCCACGACGGCGCCAACGGCCGAGGAGCAGCTGGAGGGGGCGCGCTGGTACGACAGCATCGTCGCGCGCAAGTTGAAAGCCGAGCGCGATGCTCACGAGGCCGCACACGACGGCAGGTGGGGCATCTGATGAGTATGAGCTGGACGGCGAGATCCGGGGAGGGGTTGGGGTGGGCGATGGGGATGAGCGACGCTGCCACGACGCCTGGAGCGATGTGGTCGAGCGGCTACGTCAAGCCTTGCCGCGGAGAAGATGGAACTTCTCTCGACAGGGCGCTGACCATCCCACATGCATCCGTGGCCATGGACAGAGACAACAGAGTAGTACTACTGAGGTGCCCCAGATCACTACGCGATAGGCTATACGCGATACATTGCCGTGAACCCGATGATGAGAGGGGCCGGCCGATACATGGTGTACACATTGTTGTGCGAGGTGAGAGACGTGCGCATGCTGCGTGAGTAAGTCATGAGTCATGAGTGGCGACTGGCCGAGGGGGGGTGACTGTACATTTACATGGGGCGCAATGGGGTGTGACCTGTGTGCGTCCTTGAGGCGGCATGACGCATGTCCGATGAGCGATGTCGACGGAAAGGAAGTGTATGGACTGTGGAGATGGAGTTCAGTTGGAGAATCAGATGTCAGGTGATATGTTCATGCGTGCGGCATGTGGCATGCCCGGGGAGTACATGTAGTGTCTCGTGGTGGTCGATCAGTGACCTCGGCGTTCCCGAGAAGTTTTCTATGTTTTCTGCGGGCCTTCGCTTTCCGTCTTCCATTGAGAGGGTCGAAGCGCGTTGTATCGAGCCTCGACGTGCCTCCGGAACCTCGGAGGGTCCGGTTTTAAGGCACAATGCCGAGGGACCAC
>JWZX01003068.1:0-16100 GCA_001275005.1 Chrysochromulina tobinii
TCGGGTTTGGGGGTCGTTTCGTCGGTCGAGGTTTCGTCGCGAAGGGGGTGACGTTTTTGGATTTCACACTGAAACGTCCACTGGTCGTTCATATCGACGAACCTCGACCTCGAATCATGAGCTCGACCTCGCCGTTTCGGACCGACGCGCCGCGGTCGGGTCTCGCGTGTGAATTTTGTGGACGTTTCACACTGCAGTATGGCATCTTGCAGCATATGCAAGGCGGTTACCGCGCCGTGTTGGGCGCGTCAGAACCCAGTATATGAACGGGACACATCAAGATACGTTCACGATACATGCACGATACATGCACGATACATGGGATACGTATCCTGATAACCCCCCCCCCAAATTCGATAACAAACCCCACGTCACCCCCCGCAACGATCACACCCCCACACTTACCCCACACGGGGAACTTCCGATGGCGAAGAGAATTTGAAGAAACGGAAATCACCGCGTGTGTGGGTGTGATAGTGGAAGTGGAGGTGTGAAGCCCAGCGAGGAGGTGTGATACTGGAGCTGGAGGTGTGATGTAGTGGTAGTGGAGGGCAGGAGGGGTGACAAACCGAAAAAGTTATAAGAATGAAAGTTGCTATGGTTCGCGGTTCCCTAGTAGAACGCTACAAGAGGCTCATTAAGTGCAGTGTAGATGTGAGTATCTTTAGATCTTTACAACTTTAGTTGTCGGCTAGTTGTCGCAGAACACACGGAATGCGCAAAGAGCCGCAACAAGCAAGCAAGCGAGCCGCAACAAGCTACAACCCCGACTCACGCTTGGGCCCGCGACCCTTTCGCGGGATCGGGCATGATCGGGTTTGTCAGCATTTGAGACCCTTGCGAGTAAAATCTTCTTTAGGAGACGCGTTTCCAAAAAAGGCATGATCAGTTCGTGTGCCTTTTTTAGTAAATAGACGACTTATTACTTTTCATCAACGCTGGCAAGTGCAGCTGGCAAGACTTTCATCAGAAAGAAAACGCGTCATGATGCCCGCCCCACGCCTTTTCGACCTGCCCAACGGCCGCGGCCGGCCACGCTTGCCCCCGTCGCATCAGTCGCGTACCCGCAGCGCAGGACTGCAGCGGCCGCCGCCGACTGCGCTCGGCAATCTGAAAAGCCTTGAATGCTCAGAATTTCCTCGGGATTACTGGTTCTCTCGGGATTTCTGGCTGAGAAGCCTTGAGGATCGGTTTCCGCGGGATTACTGGCTCTCTCCGAGTACGCTGCTCACCCGGAATACGCCCATTACCATCATCAATGAGTTCTGCTCGCGACACAAGATGCGCATCAAGGAGAGCCCTTCGACGATCGAGGGTGCTGACAAGCGCTTCGGGCTTTTCCGACTGCTGGCTACGCTCAAATGGCCCGAAGGATACGACGGCTACATGAGGAGCATCGGCTCCCCATCCGCGAGACGCATGGTCTCGGGCTACCCCTCGGACTCGCCTTCACCGCCCACGTCTGTGCGCAGCCTTACAGGCATCTCACCGCGCGGCTTGCTGCTCGCTACGGGGAGCGGCCGCCACGAGGTATCCGATACCGACGACAACGAGGCGATGGGATATGGCGGTCTGCCATTCGCTCGCCCCCAGTCGGCGAGGTACCCACGTCCAGCAGGCATGTATTCGGACGCGGATGATCAGCTTCAGTCAGCCGAGGAGCTGTTGTTCCAGGTGCAGCAAGAGAACGAACGGCTCCGCCGATCCATGATGCTGTCGGGATCGAGCATCTCTTCCCCAGTGGAGAAGGAGATGGCGGAAATGCGGGCGGAGCTCACGGCGCTCCGCAAGGACTTGTTCGAACAGGATTGGTCCACGCACGGAGCAGGAACGGAACAGAACGGTTCCCCTAGCGACGTAGCGAGGCGGAGGGCGGGAGGGGGAACAGCCAGGAACACAACAGCGTAAGAAGGCGCTCTGCTCCGGGACACATTCGTTCTTAGGCCTATAAACCGTACTATACGCTCGTGCGGGGAGGCCGAAGATGACATATGGCCATTTCATCAAGCTTGATGGACAAACTTTCTTTTCCGAGCACTTTTCTCTGCGCTCGGTTCATGCACTCGGTTCTCTCAAACACGAGCACAGCATAGGACTATCGGAGCACGCTCATCTACATGGGCAACCTCTTTTCAAGCTCCGTCCGAGTACCGTTAGGCGTGCCGGTGGCCGCTGGCGTGCCGGTGGCCGCTGGCGTGGCCGACGCGCCACGCTCAACGAAGACTGCCACGGAGACGCCATCCGGGACCAACCTCCTCGACCTCTGCTTCGTGATGGACGTGACGGGGAGCATGGGTTCCTACATCGCAGCCGCGAAACAAGACATCGAGGCCATCTCCGACCGACTCGCGGCCTCCGAGGGCTACGACGTTCGGTTCGGGCTCGTCGCCTATCGTGATCACCCTCCGCAGGATCAGAGCTTTGTCACGCGCCAATTTGCCTTCTCTGCAGATGTCCAGGTGATGAAGCAGAATCTCTCGACCCTGTCCGCGAATGGAGGCGGCGATGGGCCCGAGGCCGTCGAGGCTGGGCTCAAATCTGCGCTCGAGGCGCCATGGCGCGACAATGCCATGAAGGTTGTCGTGCTCATTGCTGATGCGCCGCCTCACGGCCTGGGTGAGAGGGGTGACGGCTTCCCTGACGGTGCACCGACTGGCGTCGACCCTCTCCAGGTCCTAGACGCCATGTCGGCAAAGGGCATCTGTGTCTACGCGGTCGGGTGCCAGCCCGCGCTTTCTCAATACCGCTTCGCGACCGACTTTTTCATCGCATGCGCTGAGCGTACCAACGGACAAGCAATCGCGCTCGGTTCAGCAAAAGCGTTGGCAGACGTGATCATGGGGGCGAGCATGGAGGAGATGGACCTGGCGAAGCTCGCTAATGTTATCGAAGGCCAGGTGACGATTCTGCGCTCCGAGATGCCAGGGATGGAGGAGTCGGAATGCATCAACCGCGTCACCCAGGAGCTCCAAGCCCGGGGTATCGCCACCCGTCAGATGAGAACACCTCAGATGTTCTCACCTACCTCCACATGCGTGTCACAAGCTAAAACCCTTGGAGAGGCCAAGAAGTCGCTCAGCGAGACTGCAAGCGAGACGTGCCCTCCACCGCCATGTGCTTTCGCAACAAGAAGGTGTTTTGGCCCTCCCGCGCCTATGTCATGTGAGCCGCGCGGCGCGCGCGCGCCCATGGGCCGTGCCATGGGTGCCAGGAGCAACCTCCTCGAGAAGACCGAGTACGGAAACAAGACTCTTGACGCGCGTCGCGACCACCGCATCATCGACGCAGCAGGCCCTGAGCTCTTCATGGAGGCGGAGCGGGGGGACGAGGCACAGGCGGCCACATTCATCTCGGCCACTATCTCCCCAGAGCAGGTGTCGCGCATGTACGCGCGTGCCAAGAAGAAGGGCACGTTGTGAGCTCGGCATGTCCTCAGAGTCATGTCCATCGTGTACATCGTGGTCATCTGCCACACAGAGTGCAGATGCGCAAGAGCTCCGATGCGCCGGATTCGACGGCGGTCGGGGTCACTGTGGAGACGACGCGAGAGACTCTGCCAGACTCGACTGCCGGTCCTGCATCGCTGCACGCTCGCAGTGCGCGACTCGGACGCTCCCCCCGGCTCTGCCCGTGTGACGTTAGGTGTTTTGAGAGTCCGCAGCAGTCCGGTCAGTCACTTACTCCGCTGCCCCCGGTCAACACAAGTAACCAATCTCGAACTCGCGTTGCTCTCCGGTCTTGTGGGGGCAGCTCGTGGGCGCTCGCTCTTCGGCCTCTTGCGTCTTGGCCGTGGTCTACCGCTCGGCTCGCCGTCGATAAAACCGGACAATTGTTGCCGGTGCGAGTCCGCCACGGTGTTTATTTGCCAGTAGAGGCTCGCTGATCCACACGACCGAGATTGGAGATAACTTCGAGCGTAGCATTCACTCCTACACTTTGTTATGACGCGGGCCTCTTATACGACACTTCACAACCGTATGGCGCCACCCTCCTCTCCTCTCCCCATACGTCGAAAGAGCTCGTTGATATCCACACCCTTCGGTGCCACTCCCTCGGTCCACTCGGCAGGCTCCTCTTGGTCGGCGTCCTCAATGTCGCCCTCGTCCTCCTCGTCCTCCTCGTCCTCCTCGTCCTCCTCGTCCTCCTCGTCCTCCTCGTCCTCGTCTTCCTCCTCTTCCTCATCCTCGTCCGCGTCCTCGTCGTTCTCGTCCTCGTCGTCCTCCAGCTCCACTCGCTTTCCACTGCCGACCGTCCGAATAATCCCCGCCTCACCGCGTCCCATTCGCTGGAAGAGCGCATTGATGTCAGCGGGCGGCAAGCCTCGCGCGTCCAGTACAATCTCCTCCACTTCCTCCCCCTCCTCCCCCTCCTCTACCGCCCTAAGCTCTACCAAAGTGTCGCCCGACTGTGACTGCCGTTGGCGAAACGCCGCCATCGCCGCCTCCTCCGCTGCCTCTTCATCCTCCTCCTCGTCCGCCGCCCTCTCTGCGCCCGCGTCAGCGTCGCGCTCACGACGGCGCTCGAGCATGCGCCCGAGCTCCGCTTGCCAAGCCTGCAGCACGCGCACGCCCGCCACCTCGCCGGACAGCATGCCGGCGTGCGCGGCCGCGCCCAGGGCGACCGCCAGCATGGGATCTACGGTGCGCCGAGGGTCCACGCCGAAGAGATTGCTCACGAGCTTGCGCACCTGCGTGGCAATCCTCGCCGATGAGAGCGGCAATCAGAGCCTGATCAGAGCGTCATCGGAAGGCACTCACGTGAGGCCCACTCACCGCCACCATGTGGGTGCCGCCGCCCACGAGTACAATCTCGTCCACAGGAGATCCCGTCGGCAGGTAGCGCTGCTTGCCCTCGGGACGCAACGCCGCCGCCGCGCGCCGCTTCTTGGCGTCAAGCTTCTTGCGCACCGTCCCGTACTCGGGGTCGAGCTCGCCCGGCAGAGTGAGCTGGGGCGGACAGAGACACCTCGTACAGAGGTCGCTTGAGACGACGGAAGAGGTCGTCGCACAGCTTCTCAAGCGTCGCGCGGCTCAGTTCGACTGCGAGCTCCTCGGCCGGCGCCTGGGGCTCCGCGGTCCCGGGCGTCGTACCGGGCGTCGTGCCGGGCGTCGTGCCGGGCGTCGTGCCGGGCGTCGTGCCCGCTCTGTCAAGCGTCGTCCCGAGCGGCACCATCACCGTCTTGACCACCGACAGACGTTTTTTGGCCTCCTCGGCCGCCTGCGCGAGCTGCCGGCTCACTTGCGGATCGGAAGTCTCTGAGGCGGTGCCGAGGCGCGCCTGGCGCTCCTTGCGAAGCCATCCGAGCAGCGCCGCGTCGAAGTCATTCCCACCCAGCCGGGCGTCGCCGGAGGTCGCCACGACTTCGAGAGCTCCGCTCGGCGTGACGCGCAGCACCGACACGTCGTACGTGCCTGCTCGAGGTGCGTGGGCTCCGCAATCAATTTGAATCCGTCGCAAACAATCGCAATCGATCGCACTCAATCTCAATCAGCATCAACCCAATCAGCGTCAAACAGCATCAATCAGCGCTCACCCGCCCCTAGGTCGAAGACGAGGATGGTGCCGGTGCCACCCTTGAGCTGGTGCGCGACGCACGCTGCGACCGGCTCCGCGAGCAGCTGTACCTCCGACAGCCCCGCGAGCCTCGCCGCAGTGAGCGTCGCGAATCGCTGCTGCTCATCGAAGTACGCCGGGATCGCGACCACGGCACGCTCTGCTCGCAAGCCCGTGTGGCGCTCCGCGTCGTCGAGCAGCGCGCGAAGCACCTGCGCGCTCACCTCCTCGGGCCTGATGCGCTCGTCAGGCCGGGCGGGCAGCACGAAGACTGGTTCGCCCGCGTTGCCCTCACGGACGGCAGCGCCTGCAGCGGCCTTGTAGGCCTGCACGCTGCTGAATGGCCGGCCGATGAAGCGTTTGGCAGCGTACACCGTGTTCAACACGTGGCACGACGGCTCCACAACCGCATCAGCCCCGACGATAACGCTTCCATCAGCACGGTACGACACCACCGACGGGGTCGTGAGCTCGCCACGGGAGTTGGGCACAATCTCGGGAGCACCATCGGTCAGGATGGCGATCGCGGAGTTGGTCGTGCCGAGGTCGATGCCGACCGTGCGGCCACGCAGCGGCGCTGTATGCTGATCCGATGCGAGCGATGTAAATAGCAGGACACGCATCACGGCCCGGCGGAAGGTCGGGAAGTTGTACATCATGGCCAGTTTGATTGCGGCGCAATCGAACTCACATCAAGAGACACTCTTTTTGTCCAGAACTCGTGAGTGAGTGAGTGAGTGAGTGAGTGAGAGAGTGATATTGTTCCGCGGTGTGTCTGTGTCTCAATAACTCACTCACACTCATCACTCCAGAACTCCAGATGGTCTGACAAGATGCGAAGCGAGACTGATGAGATTTGATTGAGAGCGAAGTACAGTACGTATGACCGTACTTTCATTGAGATTGCTTTCTGACATAAGTCGTAAAC
Source organism: Chrysochromulina tobinii (assembly GCA_001275005.1). Taxonomy (NCBI): domain Eukaryota; phylum Haptophyta; order Prymnesiales; family Chrysochromulinaceae; genus Chrysochromulina; species Chrysochromulina tobinii. The sequence goes on from JWZX01003068.1 coordinate 6,482, forward strand.
GCGTTTAGTTGCATGTTTACTCTCTGTTGAGCGCCCCAGGCGCCTTGCGCCTGCCTTGCTCACGCCATCGGCAACTCACGGCTAAGCGGACGGATGTCGCGTTTCTTCGATGGACGGTCATCAGGCCCGCTCTCATGCGCACTCGGCGGGTCAACGGCAGCTCCAGCTCGACTCTCATTGCCGGGCGGCGTCCAGCCACTGACAGGTATCTTCTCAAGCGCGGCTGCAGCCGCAGCCTCGTATTCGAGACGAGTCTGCGCCAGATTCGTCTGCGTGTCGCTGGCGATGTTGCGAGCAGCCTCCTCTCTCTGCGTGGGAGCTTGTTTGGTCCCATGAGCGCGATAAACAGGAAGGCGAGTCCAACTGTTAGCCACGGCTGTGCCGTCCTCGAGAGCTTCATTATAATATGGCGACCAGCCGGAGCGCATGCTCCAGGTCGCGCGTCGTCGAGGACTGCTGCTCTTGACCCCAGACGCTTTGCCGTCCGTAGGGTTAGGGTTAGGGTGCGCGCTCGCATGCTTGTGCCAGCTGCTATTGTTGTGAAAGGCCGCCGTGCGGGGACTTCCGCTTCGCGTCACCGGAGCTTCGAGACACGCACCCAGGTTCCCACGAGAGGGCAGCTTGGACGATAGTGCATTTGAGGAAGGCGCCAGTTGCCATATGGATGTCTTTGCGAGCAGGCTGGGTGAGATACTTAGAGGTCCCGCTCCGCCGAGCATGACAGGCTTCACCCCGACGCCCCATCCGCCACCTACCCTCTCGACCACCCGAGGTATCCGAGGGCTTGGTGCGCCTCCCATTTCGATGAACACCGACCACGGGTTGGGCAGCGAAGCATCGTTTCCGAATACCTGGGAGCCCTGGCTATCGAGAGGTGCCCATGGCGCATTTGCAAAAGGCTCGTCTGCCAGGCGTGGCGAGGAGCGTTTCGAGTTGCGCCCGATAGGACGGGCACAATTCTCTTCAGCGGTGGTGGGTGGAGGCGACGCACGCGAATGGGGCCACATCTCTGGCAAATGAGCGATGTAGCCCTCCGTCAGGCCACGCGTGGGCGGCCGTGGAGGAGGCGGTTCCCATTCGGGCGCCAGCAAATCCCGAATAGGTGCTGGGGGCTGGATCGCGGCAGCAGGTGCAGATCCTGGCGGCAGACGCGCGAGCTTGGCTAGCTCATGTGTGGTGCGCCCTACACGACCCTGGCTGTGCACCCAGGTCAACACGTCTTGCCGTGGAGGGCCTGCGTGAGTTTCATGCGAAAGCGAAGATTCGGCGCGGGCTACGTCTGCAACCCCTTGGTTCCATATAGCAACGGGATCGTTCCCATCTGGGGATCGAGGCCGCAGCACAAATCCACCTCTTGCCTGTGGGGTGTGAACTGTCCGACGGCCTGGGAGCCAATGTGGGGCTCATCATAATGGGCGAATCCCGTATTGGCTTCGGCCGATTGTGCCACTTGAGCTCGGGCGCGGAGGACGAGGAGGAAGCAGCGAGTTGCGATGGCAGCTGGTGAGGGCGTGCTTGGACGCGCGGGAAGAGGGTTGGCAGGACTGGCTTCGCAGCGTTTGCGTCTGAAGCGTTCGCATTGCGCGGTCGGTGACCACGGCTCTGCCGGTGCATCGTGGCGCTCCGAAACGAAGATGACGGTAATAGGTCAACTAGGTCTACTCGCCGCAGAGCATAGGTATAGTCGCCGCTCGAGCTGAGGCCAGAGTCATCGTCCCAACCACAGATGCCGCCGCCGCTGCCGCCGTCGCCGCCGCCGCCCCTACCGCCAGCTATTCGACTTGTGAGTGCGGCGACCTCCGCATCGCCACTCGAGTATCGCGAAGACGAGGCTGTCGCCGCTGATCTCGAATCTGTGCAATTGAGCAAGGCCTCGCGCGTCTTGAGCAGCTCCGCCGAGGTCTTCTCTAACTCATCTAACTCTCTCCGCGATGCTGACGCTTCTGAAGCTGTCCGATCTTTCCCTTTCCGATTGCGCCCCTCAAGTGATGCACAGTGCTGACCTTCAGGGCAGCCGGGTCCGTCAAGATGAGCGCCGTTGGCGCTGACAAGGTCAGCACCACCAGCACCGCTCCTGCCGTGCCCATTCGGATTCTGGTCAGCTTTGGCACTCGCAATGTTCCCACACGCAGCTTGGGATTCACGCGGTTCGCGACTGCTCTCGCTTGTGAGCTTGCCCGAGCCTGCCTTCGAGACTACCTGCCGACTCATGGCATCATCTACGGTTCCTGCGCCTCGTGCGGCTGTGGGCTTGCCTGAGCCTGCAGCAGCGTCACCGTCGATGTACCCCGCACCGCCGGAGCCGGAGCCCGTGTCACCGCCGCCGTAGCCCTTGCCACCCCAGCCGGAACCCGTGCCAACGCCGCTGGAGCTCTTGCCACCGCCGCCGGAGCCCGCGCCACCGCCGCGGGAATCTGTGCCACCGCCGCCGTAGCCTGTACTCCTCGCATTCGTAGCTGCAGCAGCTCCACCGCTGCCGTCGCCCACGTCGCCGCCGCCGCCGCCCGTGCCACCACCGCTATAGCCCGTGCCACCACCACCATTGCCCTCGCCACCGCCGCCGTAGCCCTCGCCACCGCTGCCGTAACCTGTACTCATCATGCTCGGAGCATGCTCGGAGTTCTCTCGGTCCTCCTCAACGTGACTCTCCGGAACAGACACGTTTGCGATGCCGGCAGTCGATACTTTGGAAGCGGATGCCAGGCCAGAGACTTTCCCACGCTTCGGGCTCCTTTGCGTGTTATCACTCCAGGCGGGCTCGACGGGACGGAAGTACCGGGCTCCCACCCGCACGAAGCTCTTCACACTCAGCGGCACACTCAGCTCGAAGGCGTCGAGCTCCTCAATCGTGAGATCGGTCTGATGCTGTAGCGCCATCGCGAGCTTCTCATTGTCGATCTCCTCGCCATCCGCGGGCGGGGCGGCACCGACGTCCTCCCAGAGCAAGCCAAGCCGCGGGGCACCCTGAACAAGGACGACGTGGCTGCCTGAGATCAGATCGTAGTCAGAAAGCTTACCATCAGAAAGGTCCTTCTTGCGGTATAACACATGTGCTCGACCCACTTCCTCGCTATCCAACCCAAACGATTGCGCGGCCTTTATGATGAGTCTGAGAGGAGAGGCGCCCCAAGGTATCTTGATAGCGGCCGAAGGCTTCTCTGGATTCAGGAATGCGCATTTTGGTCCGGAGTCGTACGTTACGATCAACTCGATCTGCGTGCTTGCAGTTTTGTCCAAGACCCCGATAAGCTCATGGATAAAACCCATCGGTGCACGTCTCGGCGCGGCTCAGCGCGACGCCCGTCAGGAGCTCTGCGTCGGTGCCTTTCATCCGGACCGCGCGATTCCTGACCGAAGACTGCGCGTTTCCGCAGGACTTGAAACCACCGGAGCGCTGCGGCGCGCGCGCACGCGAACCACGTGCCGTCACCCTCTTTGAAAAATGCATCATGTACTATGTAATGTGACATGTTAGGTACTTTATATTGCCAAAATACAAAGATACTATGACACCTTGTAATGTTTGTAGTTTACGATATTTTTAGTAGAACATTATATACTGTTGTAGATACATTATATCTTTATATTTGTACTATTACATTATATTATATTGCCAACCCCATACCGCATCACGGTCGATGTTTATTGAGGTTCAACACGTCCAATGACGTTATTCCAAGCACGCGGCCTACGAGCTCAAGCACGATGGCATGGATAGCAGAGGAGTGGTCCATTGTGGGCGATGCAAAAGGTCCACTCATGTTCAAGTCGTCGTGCGTAGCATAGTGGAGCAGGTGACGATACTTCAGAAGACCTCGCTGCATGCTGACGATTCGAGAAACAGGAATGCTCTCGAGGAACTTCAGAGGGTTGTGGAGTGGTCGCCTTAGTTTTAGTAGCTCCAGTGCACGCTTGAGGGCGCTCGCGTTGTTGGCATTCCTCTCCTGGACCTGGTTACCCGCAGGCACGGCAGCGCGATCCATCTTGAGCCCCTTCTTGATCTCAAGGGAAAGCTTCTCAACTTGGATATCATGCTCCTTGGCCTCCTTGCAAAACGCAAACACCGCTTGCGGGTCGACGGAGAGAGAGAGGTTGGCCCAAGGCACGAGCGCACCAAACGGCAGGTAAGTGAGCGGGATCGTGAACACGGGGATGCACCCCCTGCGTTCAGGGCGCGATTCGAGGTCGTTCGTGCACACTCAATGCGAACGCACAGGGTTGCAAGCACAGGGCGAAGTGCCATGTTGAGCGCCAGGTCAGGGTCATCCGCCATGTGCATGGTCCTGGTTGCTACACTGGCCAGGGTGTGTTCGAGACTTCGAGCGTGCGCACGCGGCCACGTAGGAGAAGATTCGAGGAGTAATGATGGTGTCACCCGGCGGCACCAGGCAGAAGACGGAGCGAATGTACAGGGCGGCCTTGCGCTGGAGTGCCCACGAGGTGCGATGCTTGAGATGATGGACTTGTAGAGTACCGAAGCCTCAACTTCAGGCGATCGATCAGGGCGTGGGTGTCGGGAGAGATTGGCATCCAAGTGCTGCACCTGCTCTCTGTGGCTCCGGCTCAGGATGGCTGTGGAGCTCTCCGTCAGAAGGGAAGCCGCGCGGGCGAGCCCACGCCGCACACACTTCGCATCAGACATGACTGCGTCGGTGCATGCCCAGTCACGCTTGTACCCGTGATCAAAGCGATGGCACGTCACGGCGTGCCCCGAGCTGGACGCCGCAAGGATGTCCTTTTGGCTGAGGAGAGCTTCAAGATCGGCAGTAGGTCCTGCACGTGTGTGACCTAAGCTGGAAATTGTGAGGAAGTCCTTCGCAGGTCTGTCCGTTGCTGCAGCCGTTCTTGCGACGTCTGCCGTGGCCGCTGGCTCGCTGGCCGGGTACATGAAGTATTGCGGCGAATAGAAAGGGACGAGCACCACGTGCCCGCGCGGCGAGAGGGCCTGAACCTGCCAGTCGGGTAGTCGGTCCTCTTGGGTGAGTAGCAATCCGAGGGCCATCTTGCCTTGCAGGCTCTGCGCGCCGCCGGTTGCGTGTCTCTCGGCCGCCAGCGCAGCGCGCAGGTAGTGTGGCCACTCGAACATCCACACGTGGCGCTCAGGCGCTTCCGCCCACGTATGCTGGTCGACGGTCCACTGTACGGCAGCCTCAAAGGCGCGGCAGGTGAAGGGGAACGTGTGATTGCTCCGTGGCCACACTCGAGACGTCCGCATGCAGGTCCGGCTGCCATACTTGACGAACCCCATGATCTCCTCCACGGGCGGCAGCTGAGAGCGATTCTTCCAACGAGACTGCAGGTTCTGGCTCAGCTTCGCCGACACGTGTGGCTGCTTGAGGCTCATGGCGAGCGGATCCAGCAGCACGGACGCAAAGCATAGGTGCCAAGGAGACAAAGGGAGTATGAACATCGTTCGGTTGTCGTAGTTGGCCGCCGCCGCATTCGGAATGGCATGGGGCAGCTGGTTGACGACGGCTCGTGTTGCGCCCGCGTAAGAGTCCTCGTCACGGTCACCCTGCACCATCATGAGCTGGTACAGATTGCGGACCGAGGAAGTCGTGTTCATGGCGTGCCATGGGATAGCATAGGTGTGTAGCAGCACCCCTGAATTGCGGATGGCCGAAAGGGCAGCGGCGCGAGGAGTTGGATCCGGTACATGTAGCATCCGCAAAGCAATTGAAGTTTTTGTTTCCGCGAATATGCATGCGTCCAATCAAGGCTTCAAGGGGCCTTGGTCCGGTCCATGCAGGGTTCTGGGTACAGTATGGCACGCAACGTTTTCTTTCTTGCACTAACCACTATGAAGGCCGCGCTCTCGGACCCTCGCTCGTTCAACCTCCCTATGTTCACACACACACTGACACCTCCAAACCGTCCAGGAACGCAACCGATGCGAACACCTGGCGAACACGCCTCACGCGGGACTGCACACCAAAGCATTGAACGCAAGGCCGGCGATAGACGATCCTCAGCGCCCGCACTCCTGACGCGGACGGCGCGCACATGCCACTGCCCTCCACGCCTCCAACTACAGTGTTACGAGCCACTTGCATGAGCTTCAAAGTGGGACCTCAAAGTGGCACCTCACTGTTGCTCTGGCTGGCCACCGCCTTGTCTTTCCACGTCGCCGAGCGCGAGCGGCGCAGGTTGTCCATCTCGTCCTTGAGCGCCTGGGTCGCCGAGTGACCCATCGACCCATCCAGCGTGATCTCGTTGTTCGCAAACTTGCGCGCGATGATCTCCTGCTCCGACTCCGCCTCCTTGTGTACGGCGCCCGTGTACAGATGGTTATCAACGTCCCTCGGTGCACGGGAGCGTGTGAACTGCTCGACTTGGGCGACGAACTTGGTGGGCGGCGTGTAGCGCTTGTCGCGGGCGGGCCATTGATATACGTCCACCTTCGAAGACTTCTCATCCGAGCGGCTGGCGAGCTCTGCAGACTGGATCCAATGCGAGTTGGTGTAGCGGGAGAGGTGCTTCTGCTTCTCCTCCTCCTGATGCGCCATGAGCTCCGACTTGCTCACCTGCGTGAGATCACGTCCTCGCTGGAGCGACTTTGCGGCGCCCGCACGCGTCGGATCGGTGCCGATCCCGTTCATCACCGCCATCGCGACGGTGCCACCAGCTCCGTATGGCGTGTCTTGCTGGGCTGTGTAGTTCGAGTCGTTGCCCTTGAACCCGTCGGTATCGGAGCGCTTGTAGCTCCACGTCTTGTTCTCGCCGCGGTCGACCTGCTGCAAGCGCTTCAGCTCCTTCCAGTCCTCGTAGCCCTGCTTGCCCATGTGCCCCATGCAGAAGCCATGCAAAATCTCTGAGTCCCAGTTGTCTGGCCGCAGGTCGGATTTGAGGTATTCGGTGATCGGCTTAGGCGGAGGCGCCACGTAGATCGCATCACGCGGCTTGTCGGCGGCGGGCGGAGGGCCTCGCGGCACCCCCGACATCTTCGGCGAAGGCATCTGCACGCGCACGCTCGGGCAACTCCAAGGCGCGTTTCGACCCCAGTTTCGCCACAAGTTTCAAACTTGTTGCTGCTGCTGGCTGCTGCTGCTGCTGCTGCTCAACACAACGCGCAAACCTCCGGACCCCCAAGCACGAGGGCCTCTATCGCTATGGACGGAGGTGTGGCCGACACAACCTGCTATTACACAGGCCGTTAATCGGCGGCATGGGGGGAGGCGCAGCCTCCCCCTCTAGAGTAAAACGAGCCACTGCTGCTGCTGCTATTCAACACAACGCATGGGTAAGTCCAAAGTGGCCGAGAAAAGGATTCAATCGATTTCAGCACACCGCATCCGCCCTGGGGTGCATCTATTTGCCGCTGGATGGATGGAAAATTTCCGACACGGCGCGCCTAATTCGCCTTCCGTTCGCGGTACATGTACAAGCGACGAGGAGAGCACGGTGTGATTGTGTGTTCATAATGAATTCACATGAAGGACGGAGCGCTGCGGCTTCAATGAAGGGCAGAGGCGGCGGTGGACGGGGTGGAACTGGTGCTGACCGCGGAGCACCTCCCGGCCGTGGCCGCGGGGGTGGCGTCGGCGCACCTCTCGGTCGCCAGGACCGCAAGGAGTCGAAGTGGAGCAAGCAGCAAGCGGCTGAGGCGGCGCGTGACCGGTCCGAGGATGAGTACTTTAAGCAGTGCCAGGCGCAGGCGCTCAGGTCGGGCGAGGCCAAGAAGGCTGCGGCCGGCCTCACTGGACAGGAGGCGGACGCGCACGAGAAGGCGCTCTTTGCGCAGCAGGGCTCTCAGGGCATCCAGTTCGACAAGTATGCAGACATCAAGGTGGAGACGAGTGGGCCGGGTGCTGACGTGGCGGCGCCCTTCTCCGACTTTGGTTCGCTCACGCTGCCCTCCTTTCTCCTGCGCAACATCTCGCTGATGAACTACTCCAAGCCGACCCCCATCCAGAGGCACGCGGTGCCGCTCGCCCTCGCGGGCTGCGACCTGATGTGCTGCGCCCAGACGGGCTCGGGCAAGACGGCAGCCTTCCTCATCCCCGTGTGCTCGTCGCTCTCGTCTCCAGCGGCCGGCGGCACGACGGTCGGCCAGCCGGGTGCCGCCAAGCCTCGCGCCGTCATCATGGCCCCCACGCGTGAGCTCGCCTCGCAGATCGGGCTCGAGGCCCAAAAGTTGACGAATCGCAGTCCGCTCCGCTCCGTGGCCGTGTACGGCGGCGCCGACCAGCGCAAGCAGGCGCGCGAGCTCGCCCTCGGCGTCGACCTCATCGTGGCGACCCCCGGCCGCCTGAACGACTTTGTCGAACGAGGACTCGTCGAACTCCGCGGCTGCCCGCTTCCTGGTGCTCGACGAGGCAGATCGGATGCTCGATATGGGCTTCGAGCCGCAGGTGCACGTCTGATTGCATGCTGACTGCCTCTGATGGTCTGTGATGACCTCTGATGACTCTTTTGGTTGCGCCCGATTGCACGCTCTGCCTGGGTGACGCAGATCCGTCGCATCGTGCGCACGATGCCCGCCGCCGCCGAGCGCCATACGTTGCTCTTCAGCGCGACCTTCCCAGCGCCCATCCAGCAGCTCGCAAAGGAATTCTTGCGCCCGTACGTTTGGATTGGCGTTGGGCGGGTTGGGTCGACCGTCGAGGGCATCGAGCAGCGCGTTTGGCTCGCGACGGCCGACAAGCGCGCCAAGCTGGCTCTGGTGGTCAAGGCGCTTGCGGACCGGTCAGGTCGCTCCCTCGTCTTTGTGGAGAAGGTACGTGATGAGCATCCTCTTGACTGCTCGCTGATTGCGCTGATTGCGAGCCGACCATGCATGCCGGCTCCCCCGCCCTTGCCACTGATGGCCTCTGCATGCATGCCGCTCGCTCGTCCCTCTTTGTGGACACAGAAGCGCACGGCCACCTGGCTCAAGAAGACGCTTCGCCACGGCGGCCCCGCGGAGGGTGGCGAGGAGGAGCGCTTTGAGCCAATCGCAGCTGAAGACATCCACGGCGACCGTTCGCAGTCGCAGCGCGAGGCCGCTCTAGCTGCCTTCCGTTCGGGCTCCTGCCGCGTTCTCGTGGCGACCGACGTGGCGGCCCGTGGGCTCGATGTGCCAGGCGTGGAGCACGTGATCAACATGGACTTGCCCTTTGCACGGGAGGATTTCGACTCGGTGGTGCATCGCATCGGACGCACGGGGCGCGCTGGCCATACGGGGCTGGCAACCTCCCTCTTTGTGCCCGGAGAGACCCCCAAACAAGGCAATGGCAAGATCGGCTCGATGCTCGCCACGCTGCTTAAGGAAACGGGGCAGGTCGTGCCGTCCTTCTTGAGCAGCGGTGGTGGCGGTGGTGGCGGTGGTGGCGGTGGCAGTGGTGGCAGTGGTGGCGGCGGCGGCGGCGGCGGCGGCGGCGGCGTCGGAGGCGGTGGCCGGGCATCGAACTCAGATGTGCGAGGTGGGAGCATCAAAGTCCATCGCAGCCCTGCGCCTCCTGCGCCCAATCCACGTGTAACCACCACCGAGGCCACTGCGCTTGTAACGGGTGCCGACACAGCGCCGGTAGAGGAGCGACGGATGGCGACTGATGGCGAGCGCTACACCAAGGCCGAGTTTTTCAAATTCTACGGTGGGTACGCCGAGTGGGACGCGGCCGCACCGCCCGCCCGCCGCCCG
>JWZX01003069.1:0-26402 GCA_001275005.1 Chrysochromulina tobinii
GAAATTGTAAACTTTTTACGGATTTACGGAATTTAGGGGGATCTGGGCGGAAGAGGGGGGTGGTGACGCGTATCCGCAAATCAAGTTAGCGCCGGCGAGTGTCTGCTTCGTCTTGTTTCGTTAGATCGTTACACGAGCCGCATCGAGATCGCTGAGACCCTCGATGCATCCGGACGCCATGCTCGCTCTTGTTCATCTGCGAGTTCGGAGATCATCGCGGCCCGGTGGCGAGCGAGGCGCCAGCTCCGAGCTCGCACGGCTCGGTCGAGCTCGGTCGAGCTCGGTCGAGCTCGGTCGAGCTCGGTCGAGCTCGGTCAAGCTCGGTCAAGCTCGGCCACGTGTTCAGAGATCCAGCTCTCACTTAAACTCGCAGAAGTTCGCATGGCCGGTGCTCTTGGCATGCTCGAGCGCGCCCGCCTCGCCAACGAGGCCCTTTTGGCAGACCAGGCAGCGCAACGTGAACTTGGACGTGTCGGTAAACTTTCGCAGCCCGTGTTGCTCCGCGACGAGGCTGTGAGCCTCGACCATCGCGCCGTCGACCGTGTGCGCATCGAAGACTGACACGTCGAGTTCCTCGGGCGCCCCGTCGAAGAGGGTCTTGACGAGGAGGTCGTAGTGGACGCCGTCGTACAGGAGCAGGATGCGCGTCGGGTACTCCTCTCCCTGCCCGTACACGTCAACGCGCGTCGTTTGGATGTCGAATGCCGCAATCTCTACGCCAAAGTGCTTTGACAGGATTGCGAGCTCTATGTGCCCACCCCATGTGTCTTGCCTGGTGATCCAGGCGCAGTAAGCATCGGGGTCTTGACCAAGCATGGCCTCACTGAACTGGATCGGATCAGCGCGCACGGCGCCCGCGACGACCTGCCGCAGACCGTCTGCACGCTCACGGCGGCCTGCGCTGCCGTGCATCGCGTGCGCCACTGCTGCGAAGAGGCACGAGTTGTCGGCTGGGACAACGCGGCGCATGATTCTCTCGGCGCCGTCGGTGCCGTCGGCGCCGGCCATGAAGCCTGCTGGCGCCGCTTGGCCAAGGCTGAGGGCTAGAGCGATCTGCATCTCCTCGTCCTCCATGTCGCCGGCAGCAGCAGCAGGAGCTGGCTGCTCTGGAGCAGGGCTTTTGAGAAGAGGCGCGGGTGGTGGCACGACTGGTACGGCCACGGCAGCAGGCGCGCCGACGCGCACGACGATGGTGTCACCTGATTTCAGAAAATTAGAGAGCGCCTCCTCGGCAGCAGGCAGCGGTTCAATCGGCTGCGGCGGGTAGCCTGCGAGCAGCGTGTAGGAGCTGGTCGTCTCGAGAGCTCCGTTAATATGCGCAGTGAGCTCGCCCATGGTGGATGCGTCGAGCGTTGTCTGGCCACTGGGCAGCCGAATGCGTAGTCGTATATGCGCCATTATGAGTTTTGGCGCAAACGTACCGGTAAAAAAACACCGGGGAGCGCCGGGAGCCGGAGTCATATCTCCCACAGGACCGACGAGGTTCCAATGGTATTGCATGTAGCACACAATTGCTGCGTGGTGCGTGCAGTTGCGCTGCGTGGCCTCTCGGCACATCGATGGCAGCACGCTGGACGTCGGGACGAGGCCGCCCAACGAGTCACTCCACCCTGCCGATGGCAGTCCCGAGGAGAGGGATGCCAATCGTCGTCTTGCGTCTGTAAGTGCGGTAGGCGTCGCCGAAGAATTCGAGAAGGAGCTCCTCCTCGTGTGGAATGCGGTCGTAGAAAAAGTACCACGAGGCACCCGTGTACGCAAGTAAGCACAGCGGGTTCGCGAGGAGGAGCTGCGTGCCCACCGACCACCAGAAGAAGCCAAAGTAAGCGGGATGGCGCAGGAACGCATAGATCCCATGCGTGACGAGCTGATGCTCTGCGCGCTTCTCACTCTCAATCTTGTGCGAAAAGTTGGTAGAGCATGTCGCCATGCCAAGTGCGCGTGTCGTCAGACCGACTATGCACACGAGTGCGCCTAAGCTGCTGAGCGGGCCCCACTGCTTCGATTCGCTCCAGGCGAACGGGAAGAACGCCCACTCGAGCCAATACTCCATCCAGGCAAGGGCAACCATGACTTGGTAGAGCACAGAGTGGTTGAGCAGGAAATTGTCGAATCCGAGCGTATCCGGGCGGAACGCAGCAGTCAGTAGGTACTCCGACATGTGAAAGCAGATGAGGAGCAAAAAGTACACAGCCCACGGCGCTGCAGATGGCAACAGCAGAAGCAAGAGCGGTGTCACTGAGCAAGAGACGCCGAGCAAGAAACCCGTGAGCACTGCGAGCCCGCGACCGTTCGGATCAGTGAACTCGGCCCACGCAGCAGGTGGTAAACGCGCGGCAGCCGCAGCGCCTGCAGAAGCCTCCGCGGCCTCGCCGGACAGCAGCGGCTCCCGTAGCTTTCCCGGCGCCATTGAGGGCATTATTGTGCTCAAGACGGCGTTTTCGAAAACAAACACGCAGCAGAGCAGCCCATTGGGCCAAGCTCAGAATGCGCCACGCACGTGTCAATTTATTAAATCCATGCAGCTCTGGGCATCGCCCTCATTGTCAATGACGAGTCATCCACCTACTTGTGTATGTGATGTCTTTGATGTCTCGCATGATGTATCAGCGTTTGAGCTCAACTCAACGGCGGGAGACCGCGACCGCTATGAGTGTGAGCGCAGCGCCGGCGGCGAAAGCGGCGGTGAGCGACGCGGCTGCGGGCACCGCAGCACTGCCGGCCGTGTCGGTCGCGGCGTTCCTCGCCGATTCCTCCTTCGCGGCGAGCGAGTGGAAGTTGGTATGCAGCCGCAGCAGGTTGCGCGCGAGGATGGCGATGGTGACTTTGCCAATGGCAGGCACGAGCGCGCAGCGCTCCTCGACGCCTGGACCAAAGTTCATGTGCTGGGAGACGTTGATGGCGATGGCGCCAGGCTTCATCGCGTCAGCGGCGATTGTGAAGCTCTTGACTGGGACGCCCGAGATGACCACATCGGCAGAGGCGAGCGCATCTTTTTGCTCCACGCTCGTCTCCTCCACCTTGATTGTGCCCGAGACGGCGCCTGCCGTGAACACCTGCATGCCGTGCTCATCCACCGAATAGACTGTTGCGCCGTCATTGGCGAGCATCGCGGCGAGCGGCCGGCCGACGACCTCTGAGCGGTTGAACACGATGCACGTGCGCCCAGCGAGCTGCTTTCGGACAGGAGCTGCCTTGTCATACGCACCGAGGTCCTCGAGCAGCTTGACGCATGCAAGTGGCGTGCAGGGCAACACGCACTTTTTCGGTTCAACGGCAGAGGCAGCGCCCAGAGCGTACGAGCACCCTCTGTACTCGTCGAGCGTCCGGATGTTGTGGTAGAGGGCGTAGCGATAGCGGTGATTGAGGCCTTCGACGTCTTTCTCGAACGAGACGACATCGCGCAGGTACATGTCCTTTTGTGTACCAAAGACGGGGTAGTACACGATAATGCCGTGCACGTCCGGGTCTTCGTTGGCAGCAATCACTGCGGACTCGAGCTCGTGGCGCCCTGGCCTACGCAGCTCGTAGGCAATGCCATTCTTCTCGCACGCGCGACTCGTCATGCGCGCGTACACTTCGCCTGCAGGGTCCTCGTTGGAGAGGAAACCCACAAGCTTTGGATGACCCTTGCCGGCAGAGACGAGCTTCGCAACCGTATCTCGGATCTCCAGGTTGAAGGCCTCCGCGACAGCGTCTTGCGTGTGCTTACCGGGTGCGGGCCACGGCATGGGACACCAACGCAGGCTGAGGACTGCTTTGTCAGCCGAGAGGGACCCCCGACGGACGCGACCACGCGCAATCGTCTCCCGCAGAGGAGTGGCCCGCGAGTGTGAACGTGAAAACCGAGACCCATGGGAAAGTCCTCGGACGCGCACCCACCCTGCCACCTGCACGAGAGCATGCGCAACTGTTTCGCCCGGCAAGTTCTCCGCACCCAACTTCCCCAGGAGGTCCCCAACGGGCAGTTCGCAGGAAATGGTCGCTGCTCCTACTGCGCCATCCACATTGCGGCGCAAGCTTGCGGCCGCGGCTGCTGCGCCGCGGCCGCAGAGTCAGGAAGGATCATCCTCGCAACCCCCGCGACGCCCTGGCACATCAGCCAAGAAGCTCTCGCGGCCGCAGAGTAACGGCAGTAGCAGTTGCGTGGCTGATGAGGCCAAGGCTCAGTATGCAAGGGCCGCCGCGGCATTGCTGGATGCAGACTTCTTGCTCGTGTGTGCAGGCGCAGGCTTCTCAGCTGATTCGGGCCTGCCCGTCTACAAGGACGTTGCTGACATCGAACCGTATCGTCAGCGATCGCTTACGTACTCCGACCTTTGCACGCCTGGCTGGTGCCAACGCGATCCAGAGACCTTCTATGGTTTCTGGGGCGCATGCTACAACTCCTATTTCGACACGGAACCGCACGAGGGCTATTCTATCATCAACCGCTGGCGCGACGGCGTTGTTGGCCGTCGCCTCGTGAAGCGTATCTCGTCGGCCCGCTCCACACGCGACGCCAAGCCTCTGCATTCGGAGCCGATAAGCGGAGGCAATGAAGCCTCGGCGAGCGGCGACGGCCCATCGGCGGGGTTTGTATTCACATCCAATGTTGACTGCTTCTTCCGGCGCGCGGGCTGGGCGGAGACGCAGATCCTTGAGATCCATGGCAACGTGCAGCGATGGCAGTGTTCACTGCCTTGCAGCCAGTCGCGGCTCAGCCGGCACCCGGTGTGGCTGCTCCCTAAGTCGCACCGCTTCGAGTTGGACATGTCCACAATGCGTGCGCCGCGCTTCTATCGGGACGCCACGAAGAGCCAATCGGATGGGCCTTCGGAGGCTAAGCACGAGGCGGTGCCAAACGGAGCGGCGGCGGCGTCAAACGCTGCAGCGGCGGTATCGGCACATGCGACGCGTAGCGGCAAGCTGACTACGGCTTGGGATGCCGACGACGACGACGACGAGGAGGAGGAGGAGGAGGAGGAGGAGGAGGAGGACTGCGATCTTGATCTTGAAGTCTGCGAACATGCTGGCGAGTCTGATATCTATGGCAAGGACACCAGCGGTGCGAGTGAGAGAGCCAAGGATGTTCACACCGAGGATGTGCACACCGAGGATGTGCACACCGAGGATGTTCACTGCCGCACATGCGCCGACATGAGCGACACGTCGGTGGCAGTGGGCACGGGCTCCGATGCGCGCCGCACACGGCTCAACCCTGACGAGAACTTCGTGCATTGCCCGCACTGCGGGCGGCTAGCACGCCCGTGCATCTTGATGTTCGATGACAACGCATGGATGGGCGACGAGGCTCCAGGCCCGCTCGGCCCTGGGCACTCCCAGCCTCGCTGCTACCGGCAATGGGAGGCCGCCGTCAGGGCCGCGCTGAAGGCCGACCGCCGGAAGCGGCTAGTCATCCTTGAGCTTGGGTGCGGCCTGCGGGTACCGACGGTCCGTAGGCATGCAGAGCGCCTGCTCAAGCAAACCTTCAAGTTCAATACGCAGCTTGTGCGCATCAACTTGGATGAGCCCGAGGCACGGAAAAACGGCAAGCTAGCAGGTGCTATCATCTCGCTGCGCAGCACATGCCTCGCAGCGCTTCAGCAGGTGGATACACACATCAGCGAGATGTGTGCGATCCGAGGAGTACCCACCAACGGAGGCTTGTATGCGTCGGTGCCGCCGCGTGCTTCTGCAGACGCTGTGCGCACACAGTCCGATCTTTCTGTGGAGCGGCGAAGCAGGCCGCAGACCGCGGCTCCGTCGTCAGCTCGCGCAGCGAATACAGCATCTGCAGCCATCACGCCCGTGTTCGAGGCGCCAAGCGTCACTGCCGCGTCTATCGGAGGCCTCATACAAGTGCTGCCCGCTGTTTCGTGTCAGGCCGCTTCCAAGATGGATGCAGCAGTGGCGCACAGCTGTCGCCCCCCTCCCACTCTGCCGGAGTCCTCAAGGGCACGCGCGAGCGACAAGGAGTCTCCAACGGCAGCAGTGGTGTCCGGCTCCGCGACAGCCGCGTTCGCTCCAGTTGCTGCAGATACCACCACGGTTCAGACGAATTCCCCACAGACGCCTGGGGCCCAGGCGGCCAGGTCCTCAACGATGGCGGTGATGGCTCCAGCGGCTGAAGTGATAGTGGTGATGGCGCCATCGGCGGCGAAGGTAGGACATGCGCACACCACCACCACCACCACCACCTCTACCACCACCACCACCCCTGCGGCGAGTGTGGCACAGACGAGTATCCCTCTGCCTTTGGGCACCACCACCACCACCCCTGCGGCGAGTGTGGCACAGACGAGTATCCCTCTGCCTTTGGGTTGGTCCCGGTACATCGATCCAGCAAGTGGTCGCCCTTATTTTGCCGATCCTGCTGGAAAGACTACCTGGGACGTCCCTAGGCTGACCACGTCCGCTACCGCCACCTCTTCCTCGTCGTCGGAGAATGCATCTGAGCCTGGTTCACCGACCATGGCTGCCTCCGCTGTTGCCGCGCCTGCGTCCGTCACGGAAGCGGCTCGCAGCGCCTCTGCTGGAACAGCCTCGGCTTCTGTCCGGCGCGTGATCCGTCCTTGCACGACCAGCCACACTTTCGCTCCCGAGTCCTCCCTGGGCAGCGAGGACGCCGAAGGCACAGGCGAGTCGGCCACTGCTGGCAGCGCAAGGGCCACTGCGTCTACGATGGCAGATGGGCTTGTCGCTCAAGTCGAGAGGCATTTCGAAGGGATGCCATCTTTCGTCCCAAGTGTCGCCACGCGTCTCAGCGGAGATTGCAGTCACATCTACGCTCGACTGGCGGCCGTACGTGTGGAGACGGAGGTGAGGGCACACACGAAGCTGCTCGCAGCAAGGGCACATGAACTTGCGGTGGCCGAGGCGAGCGCCAAGGCGAGCGCAAAGGCGCGAGCAGAGGCGCGGGAGTGGAAGAGGTCTAACGTGCGCGCAGATGTCACGGCGGAGTATCGAGCTGAGGCGCTGCTGGAGCCACACGATGCTGACGAATTCCGCGAGCATCCCGCACGCGAGCTGCAATCTCCGCAATCTCGCACATCTGCAATCTGCAATCCCGCACGCGAGCCATCTCGAGCTGAGACCCAGCCGGAGCCACGTGGTGCAGACCTGGCCCGTGAGCCTCGCGCTCGTGGTCACCGGCCGCCATCGCTCAGTTGGGCGTCCGCCGCTCAACAGCTCGAAACAGAGTCGTGTGGTGTTCCAGCTCCGTCGTGGCTCGCACCGCCTCCTCCTGCGCTCGCGTCGGCAGCGGCCTACTTGCTTGCCGCGCAGAGACGCAGCGCGCCTCGTGTGTACATCAAAGCTTCGAAGAGCTTAGTGCCACACGAGCGAAGCTTGCAGGCGAGCAAGACCTTGGTGCCACATGAGCGAGCCCGTACCGGAATCAGCTTGGGCACTCGCGTCTCCACCACGAACGTTGCCGTGCGCGAGAAGCCCACCGCGCTGCACAACGGCTTCTTCACGAGCGCGCACCAGGCAGTGGCTCTGCAAGATGGCGGCAACGTGGGGTCGGCCAAGCCCTTGCAGACTGTGGCGATCGAGCCACTGCACCCACTGAGCTCGGCGTGGGCAGCTATTAGGCCGAAGTCGGGAGTGGGCGTGCGCCCATCGACCACGGGCGCTTTGCGACCGTTCACACCAACTGCCCCCGTGCCTTACCGCCTGCAGTTGGCACTCCCTGGAGCGCGGACGACTGCAGCTACAGCAGCTACATCAGCATTGCAGGGGCGCGTGCAGCCGCCACCCTTGTGAAACCGGAACAGGCGAGGGGGCTCCATGGACAGCTCTGGGGCGGCGCGGTTCTGTATGTCCGCCCGTACTCGTGAAGAATAAGGGTTCTCTCTTTACTCTTAAGATTCAGACCCACAGGCACCTCCGCAGTGCGCAGCGGCAGACGTTTGTCGTTTCGTTTACATGATTACATGTCTCATATCGTGTCTTATCTACTTTTGAGTCATCATCGCATTTTAAAAGATAAGGGTAGTGAGCATCACCAGAGCTCGTCGCCGTCCTTCCAAGCGCCGCCGCGCACTAGCACGAAGTGGTAGTAGGCCATGCTCTGCAGCCCACCAGGCGGCAAATTCAGCCGGCCGCGCTCGTCGATGAGGCGTTCGCGCTCCTTTTGAGTGGCCCTTTTGCGCCGCGAGCTCTGGCCGCTGCTGCATCAGATTCGTGGCAGCGTGGCGCAAGGTCGTCTCAAACGGCCGAAGCTGCTCGAGGTCCTGCACGGGGCCGTGGGCACCCAGAAAGGCCGAGTCGAGGTTGGTGTGCCACGCCGTCTCTCGGTGACTATCGAGGAAGTTGTGGAAGCGTTCGTGAAAGGAGTCGTCGAAGATGGCAAGGTGTACGCGGTCGGAGATCTTCTTGTAGGTCCGATACGCCTTGTGCCGCTTCTCGCCGTCGAAGATGACGGCAAGCCGCTCGGTGTGGGATGCCTTGCGTACGAGCTCGGGCACGAGGACCGAGCCGTCGCCTACCGCGTGCACGATCGAGGGCGCGGACTCGCGGAGAGCACTCGCTACAAAGTCGATTGGCAGCAGCTCAACCGAGGTGACCTTGAAGCCATGCAGCGCATACACGTACGCTGAGAGGCCGCCGTACCGCCCCTCTTCGATAATGTGCGTGATGCCCAGCCGGCGGCACGCTCCGATGACCGCAAGCAGCTTGCCCGGGCGCATGTCGCCGAAGAGGCAGCCGGGGACCGGCTGCGTGCTCATTCCGCTGATCCCAGCGGCGCCGCGCTTGCTAGGCGCGAGGCACGAGCAGTTGTTGAAGTTCTTGCAGAGCTCGCACTTGCGCTTGCCGCTCGGGTTGTTGGCGATCGAGACAGAATCGCGCCACGCATCTGGATTCTCAGCCTTGATCGGTGAGCCCTTGACGTGGAAGCAGTAGCACGCCGCGGGCACAAGACGACAGCTGCGGCTCACCGGTCGCCAGACGGACTCGATGCTGCCTCTCTTCCACGCATCGCGCGGCGAGGGTGGGTAGAGGTAGTCGAGCACGCTCTTGTTGGCGCTCGTGGCATCGGCCATCCACTCGGAGGAGAGTCCATCGCTGGCACAGCACCGCGGCAGCGTCATGCTTGTGCATCTTCATGATAGCCTCAGCGTCTGCTTTGGCAAAGCCCGTGCAAGCCCGCTTGCAGGGGCCGTCGTTGGAAGGCTCGGCTGTGCTGCCACGCGCCTTCACAACAGGTAGTAGCGGCGCAGCTTGAGGGTGCGTGGCACTCGTGGAGGCCGTGCGGGGACATAACTGGTTTGTGTGCAGGTTCAATCGCGAGAAGCGCTGCCTCAGCCCCGGCCGCTGCTCCCTGGGGTGGCGGTCCGATGACATAAAGCGTAGCTGGAAGGCCGATAAGGACACACAGCATCGAGCTGATGGTTGCGATGGCCGTAGATGGGCGAAGCAGGCCCATAGGTTGTTGTCGCCATGCGCAATGGGCCTTGTTTTTCCAACTAACAGGAAATGCATGCGCTGGATGACATGTGAAGGTCGGAGAGTCTTGTGGAGGTTTTGTTCACAGGAATAACTCGCAAAAATGGCGAACTCTCGTCTGCAACTTGCCGAGGCGCTGCTTCGCCGAGTGGAGAAGGCCGGCAGAACACGTGGTTTTTGAAAACTTGTTGATGAACGGATATACTAGATATGATCGCATCGGACGACGTTACTGCCATGCACCTTGCGGCGCTGCGCGGAGATTTGGACGTGCTGCGCAAGCACGCGCCGCTGCATGCCAATGTAGCCACCCCCGAGGGCTACACAGCGCTCTCACTGGCCGCGTCGGCGGGCATGATCGACGCGTGCCGGTTGCTTTTGCGTGAAGGCGCCACGGTTGACGCCGCGGATAATTCGGGAGTCACGGCACTCATGCATGCATGCATGCACGGGAACGCTGCGCTTGTCGACCTGCTGCTTCTGCACGGGGCATCTCCGCACGCCAAAACGCAAGAAGGCGGCCAGACGGCGATAAGTCTCGCGGCTCAGTACGGACGGCCCGCGGCGCTCGGTGCCCTCTTCCGTGCCGACGCGGCGCTTGTCGAGGCGGTCGACGGGCACGGCCGCACTGCGCTGCACTGGGGAGTGGTCTCTCAGCACGCCCCTTCGGTCAAGTACCTTCTTGGAAAGTGGAACGCGGACGTGGGAGCCGTCGACAAGGACGGGAACACCCCGCTCCACCTGGTCAAGAGCGACCATGCGATCTTGCTGTACCTCGTGCACGGTACGAGCGTGCGCCCTCATCTGCGTGCGCTCAATGGCGTGGGCGAGACCCCGGCCGTGTGCGCTGCCAGGGAGGGCGCACACGACGTCGCCGAGGCGCTCGGGCTCAATTATGGTCCGAAGATCGGAGGCGATGAGCTCGACTACAGGGCGCTCGGGTACGTGCGGGGGGAGCGCTCGCTCGATCCACGCATGTTTGCCTTCATGGCACGATCACCCGTCCGGGAGATTCCGGCGAGCTCCGCTCCCGCGCCTTGGCCGTTGCGTGCCACGTGGAAGCACTTGCTTGTGGCTTCAATGCCTCCGGTGCCCTATTTGCTGCTCGCGTGTGGCGCGCCGCTGGGGACGGCCCTGTGGCTGTCGGCAGCGCTGATCAGTGCGGGCGCGCTCGTGATCCTGTGCACGTCGCGCTCGTACGCGTCATTGAAGCCTGGCCCGCCGGTGCCCTTCATGGCGCCACTCCTCGTGGGCCTGGTGCTCGCGGCCGGCTTGACGCACGTGTCGGCATTCTTGCCGAGCGCCGTACCGAGCGCGATCGGCGCGGCCGCGCTGCCCGCGTACATCTTTTTCGTGCCCTACGCTGGCTATTGGGCACAGTGGGCGCGCGTCGTATGCACGGAGCCCGGCTTTGTAAAGGGGGCGGATCCCGAACACGCGGAGCGCTATTGGAGAGGCTACGAGAAGATGCCCGTCGGGAGCATGACGCCCTCGGGCTTCTGCGAGCGCTCCGAGCTCGTGCTGCCACCACGCGCCGCGTACAGCAAGCTGTGCAAGGGTGCCATTCGCTGCTTTGACCACGATTGCCCATGGGTGGGCACAGCTTTGGGCGTCAACAACCACCCGAACTTCCTCGGCATGCTGCTCTGCGGCGAGTTCGCGGTGCTGCTCTGGGGCTGCACCATGTACGCGTGCGGTGCACCGGCGCCCTTTCGCAGCTGGTCAGCGGCGTTCTTGCACAACCTTCCCCGACCCCTCGGGGGAGTCGTGCTCGAGACCCGAGTCGATCAGCTCGACCTGCTAGAGGCGAGCCTCGGGCGCGTCTGGCTCGCCCTGGGCGGCGTGCCACTCGTGCTGGTACTCCTGCTCATGCTCACCCCGCTCCTGGCCATGCATGTGTACCTCGCCTCGTTCAATCTGACCACCCGCGAGCAAGTCGATTGGATGCGCCGCGCGGGGACGAGCCATCCGCCCACCCCGCCGCTCTGTGGTCATCGGCGAAGCCAGGAATGGGCTGAGTACGCGCCCTACGACCGAGGGCCTGTCACCAACCTGCGCCTCTTCCTGCGCGGGCAGCGCGATGAGTCACCGGCTGCCGCCGAGACGGACACGTCGCCCTTGATGAGATCAACCAGACTCACCCTCAAGGACTCCAGGGCGAGGACTCTGAGAGTGAGTCCTCTGTTTAGCTGAGTGTCCACGCGTATTGCATCGCGCGATTCGCGTGCGTGCGCACTCGCCTCCGCACAAATCCACATGCGATGCGGTCCGGTTGGGTCGGTCCGACGAGAACCGCGGAAAGTATGATTGCCGCATTATTACGGCGCACACGAAGCGGCCCGCCGCGGCGCGAGTATGGGCGTGGGCTCGAACCCATCGTGCATCGAGAGAGATTTCTAACACACCAAGCTACCTGTCGACGAACGACGGGACGCGAGTCCGGTCGTTAGAGCGAAGAGCCTCACATGGAAGAGCCTGCGTGGGACCCTCCGTGCGGGGCTCAGCGTCAAGCGAACGCGGAACGAGCCGCAGCCGGCGCTACGCCTACAGGGAGTGACCCGGGGCTTCGCCCGCCGCCGCCCGGCGCCCGGCGCGGGTCTGCGTCCCGCGCGCGCCGGGAAGGCGGAAGCGCCGGGCGCACTCGGCTCGCGGCGCGCCCCCGGAGATTTAAATCGCTTCGGTGTAACGCATACCTGACTCTCTTCACAATCTATGGTCACAGGAACATACGCACGGCATAGTACGGGGTATTGAGTTTCGCCGTGCTGCAGGTACCATCACGCATCGCGCATCGTGAGTCGCGGTGCACAGTCACAGACGAGTATCTGCGCAGAGAGAGCTCTCGAGCTGACTGGGCAGAGGACGTCGTATACAAGATGTCCATGCACATCCGTACGGGCGCGGGCTCCCGTCCCGGCGCGCTCACAACTGAATCATGCATGATCTGACTGAGCCCAAACGTGTGGGACTTGCTGAGCTCTTGGAATGGTATCTCACATGCTGCTGCTGCCTCTGCCGTCGCTGCTGACGAACGACGACTCTGCTACCCGCGCATGCTGCCGGGACCTCGCACGGGCGCCCCGATGCCCGGACGAGGCGTGCCCTTGACACCTGGACGAGGTGTGCCCTTTGCGAGCCCCTTGGTCTCCAGCTTGGCAGCCTTCCGTGTCAGGACCTCTGGTCTGTGACCGCCCGTTTCGTCGAATATTCGGTGTTCCCGCGACGGCGTCACGCGTAGAGGTGACACACGATTTCCACCTCCGTAGCTGTTACTGCTGCTGCTGCCATGTACCGCGGCGACTTTCGTCTCACCGCTGCCAACAGGTTTGGCCGTGGTGTCAGCCGAATCTGCCGCCGTCCTGCGCGCCACGCTCTGCGCGTAAGCGGGTCCCACCCCATCCCTCCTTTCGGCCGCCTCGACACGTGCGAGAAAGTCCACTTCCTCGCGCAGACGAGTCGAATGAGAAGACTGGCCAACAGAGGAGGAGGCGTCCAACATTTTTGCAATGTTGGACGGCCAGTGTGATTGCAAAATCATCGCACATGGAAACGCGACCGTTCGAGCATCTCCCCCGGCTCGGAGGCCCACAGCCATGCAAGCCACCTGTTTCGTCATTTCGGCAAACTATTTTGCTTCGAAACACAGTCGATCTCTGGAAGCTCTCTCAGGAAAGTCGCGGTGCTCGCGATCGCCGCGCGGCGCCCTCTCGCGCGGCGGCGCGCGCGCTCAATATTCTTGACTGTTTTCTTTGCTCTACGATGACCGCAGATACACTCGCGAGCACATCATGGGTTTCGGTCGCTCCAACAAGGGTAGCAGCCCGGCTCCTCCGCCGGCACGTCCTGGTGTGTGTTGATTGCACTGAAATGCCAGCGCTCCTGCCTGCACACCTGCCTGCGCTCCAGCCTGCGCTCCCGCCTGCATTCCTGCCGGCCATCTGACGCGGACCGACCTCGCGCGTGTGCGCAGCCGCTCCACCGCCGGCGCGCACCTTCGCGCCGGCCGCGCCGCCACCGATGATGAGTCAGCCACAGGGTCCCTCGATGATGGGCACCTTCGGCTCCTCGATGGCCGGCTCGGTGGCGGGCTCCATGCTCGGC
Source organism: Chrysochromulina tobinii (assembly GCA_001275005.1). Classification (NCBI taxonomy): domain Eukaryota; phylum Haptophyta; order Prymnesiales; family Chrysochromulinaceae; genus Chrysochromulina; species Chrysochromulina tobinii. The sequence continues at coordinate 13,528 of JWZX01003069.1, forward strand.
AACGCAATCTCGGGATCGTTGTCCGGCCGCGGCGAGGCTCCGGCCGCGGGCGCGCCCAGCGCACCGATGGCGGCTCCGCAGGCGTGCGCCTTCGAGACGCAGCAGTTCCTCGCGTGCATGGCCCAGACGCAGGACAACATGGAGATGTGCCAGCGCATGTTCGACCAGTTCAAGATGTGCCAGACGTCTGCTATGCGGCAGTAGGCACGCGCAACCGGCGCGTGGCAGCTGGACGGAGGAGGGGCGCTGTGCTTCCACAGTCATGGGTGCGCCTGCACATACGCAGTGCGAGTCTCGGGTTCCTCAAGGGTCAGGAGGCCGACCAACGGTCTCGCGCGAAGTTCGAGGAGGTCGAGCGCTGCGTGCAAGGTTCGAGCCCGGCGAAGTCAGACGAATGCTGAAGGAGCGGCCAGCCGGGCCGAACACAGGTTTGATGTTGCTCTGGGTCGGAGGTGCGGGCACTGGGCAGCGCAGTATAGAGGGTTCACTGAGGGTCACGCGAGCGCAAAAATCAGGTATCGGGGACCACACTTCACTTACACTGTGTTCAGCCTTTTCCTGCCGGATCTCTGCCACGTCCCACGAGATATGATGCTGAACCGCGTTAGGGCCATCCGTGCGGTGCGCGCGAAGAGTGACGCACCGCCGACGCCGCATCCGGACGATTCACACGCGTCCGCGACGCGACTCATGCTAGTGTGGGTTACTCGCGAAGCGGCTAGCCTAGCGCGCCGAAAATGGCAGCCAGGATGGCACCAGCGGCCAGCGCGAGCAGCCCGCCGCTTTCGTCCTCGGGCACAGTGTCCGGCGCATTCGAGAGCCGGTCCTTCTTGCTGCGGCGATCTCCTCGACGTTGGCCTGGCTTGCTTTGCCGGCGCCGTTTCTCCCACCACATCAGACACCCGTTGAGGCAGCCAGCCGCGCCAGCTGAGGAGAGCGCGTATACCAACACATTGGCGGGCCAGTACGAGGCGGTCCCCAGCAAGCATAGCAGGCCAGCAAGCAGCACTGCTTCAACAGACCCGACGGGTGCGACAGCAACCACAAAACTCAGGGCGATGGCCAAAGCGGCTGATAGCGGGCTGCTGTATGCAAAGCGGAGTAGCACCATGCCAGCAACGCCCTTAGCGGCGAGCGCCTCTCGTCCAAAACGCCGCTGTGCCCGCTTGCCACCAGCAGGTCGTGCTACTGCAACAGAGGAAATCCCTGCAGGAAGTCGCCATTGCGTCCGCGTGAGGCTTGAACTGGCCCCGCTGAAATCTCTGTGTCCAAGGTCAAAGGTCGAAGGCGCGACAAACGCCGTCGAGATTGCGATGGGTAGGATTAGCATGGGTCGTGCAAAAGTGTGAAGTACCGGGTATCGCGCGCTGCGACGGGCGCGTGCTGCGCAGGTGTGGGTTCGCGCCCACGAGGGCGCTACGCGAGGCTCGCGGAGAGGTGTGCACCAACGTTCTCGCCAAACGGCGCATGCGTTGCACATCGTAACAGGGGAGTTCGCTTTGGGTAGACGATTCGTAACGGGCGCTCCTTCGCGGCGTCATCACAGCCGACGGTGACCGCGGCTGTGGGCGTGAGGGAGTCTGGAAGTTGTGCTTGCCTGCGCGTCGTGAAGAAGTGCAAGTGCACAATCACGCTCTCGCTCGTGCTTATGGCCAGTGGCTCCGCGCAGCCGATCAAGACGAAGGCGGCACTGAGCAGAGCGCAACAGGTTGTGCATCCGCCTTCCGCCATTGCGTCACCTCCGCTGCCACCACCTGCTTACACCTATGTTGGCTGCTTTGTGGACGACATGGAACATGACCTTGGACTGGAGACTTGGGAGGAAGCGACGTCCCGAGCAATGACCCGTGGGCGGCTGTCACTCGTGCAATGCGCACAGGCGTGCGAGCACACTCCATGGTTCGCTGTCCAAGCAGAGTTCTGTCAGTGCGCAACCCGCTTCGCCACCGGACCACAGTATGTGCGCCTCACTGCCGACGCAGTGGCGTGTGCAGCCTCGGCCGACAAGCGCAATGCGATTTACGCACACACGCGGTGCGGCGGCGCCTTTGGCGTCGGCGAGGTGGAGATCATGCCAGACGACAAGCAGGATCTCGGCCGCAGCGACGGCGGCGAGATACAGTGGCGAGCGCGAGTCAAGCTATCGACATGGGTGCAAGACGGCTTGGTAACCCTCGACTGGGGCTCGCTACCGGTCGAGATCTACAGTTTGTGGAACGCGCGCTATGCCGACAAGGCTGAAGCCCGCCATGGGCCACGGGCCACTCTCGTGCTCAGTGGTGGTCGCAACACGGAGATCGGCTTCAAAGCGCGAGGTGGGCCCATGCCGTCCATACCCGCGCTCACGTGCGAGGGCAAGCGCCATAAGCCTCCGCCCCCGCCGTTGCCGCCGCAATTTCCGATGGGGCCGCAGCAACCGCCGCCGCCAGCCGCGTGCCTCGGCGCAAGCTTTGCGCTCTCCGCCACCGGTGCAACTAGCACTGATCACTCGTTCACTGCTGACGTAACGGTCGAGAACTGGGCACTAGGGCAGAGGTTGCTCATCGACTTTGGGGTCGCGGTCAAGGTGACGCGTGTATGGCAAGCTTCGCTCAGGCGCACGACGCGGACGACGACCGAATTCGAGCTGACGAGCCAGTTCGGGCATTCGTTCAAGTTTGAGGCCAATGGCCACGCGGTGGTGGATCTATGCATTCCATGTGTCAATCGACATTGCAACCGCCCGCCACCACCGCCCTCGCCGCCCCCTCCACCACCAGCCCCACCAAGGCTGCCGCCGCCGCCGCCGCCGCCGCCACTGCGGCCACCGCCATCGCCACGCTCGCCGCTCCCGCCCTCGCTTCCATTTCCGCCGTCGCCACCCCCACCGCCGCCCTCGCCTCCGCCACCTCCTCCCTCCCATCCTCCGGAGCCGAGGCCGCCGCCGCAACCGCCGCAGCCCTCGCCGCCGCCACCACCGCCAGGCGGCTCGAGCTTCGTGCTCTCGCGCAGCTTCTCCTCCGAGCTGTGGTCCGCCACGGTCAAGGTGCCCGTGTGGAAGAAGCTGCAGGCAGTGCACCTTGAATTCGCACCGGCCCGTGGGCCCACCGCCATCGTGTCCGTGCACCATGCGACCCTCTTTAATTCCACCGGCTCGAGCGCCACCTTCAAACTCGACAGCATCCCTGGCCCGGCCAACTCTTTCCTCATCAAGGCCAAGGGGCCCACGCCCACCGTGCCGCCGAGCGTTGTCGTGGGCAATCCCTGCGCCGGCGCCAAGTTTGAGGTCACCAGGTCGTCCACGCAGACGTTGTCTGCCTCCGTCACGCCAGCAGTATGGGTGCCACGCCAGACAATCGCCCTCGCCATCAACTCGGACGCAGTCAGCCGCCTTGTGCCCAAGGCGGCCTCCCACGCCGTCATCAGCTCCTTTGGCGGCAAACGTGCCAATTTTGCGCTTGGCGAGGCGGGAGACACCCTTGGCCGTATGGTCTTCACAGCTGTGGTCACGCCCGCGATCGGTTACACCGCTGGGGCCGCCCTGGCCGCCATCAAAGCCCCTGGATCTGTCCAGATCTCGTGCCGAGCGCTACGATTGCCACCAATGCCGCCCTATCCACCGCCGCCGCCGCACCCGCCGCGTGCCCCCGGAAAGTCTCCTCCTCCGCCGCCCTCGCCGCCGCCCTCACCGCCCTCGCCCTTCCCGCCGCCTCACGCACTTCTCGATCCACCTCGAGTCATCTCCATGGGGTGCAGCGTGGTCACGTTGGAGTGGGACGGCGCGGCCGGCGCCACTCGCTATAAGCTGCGGTGGCGCGCGACGCGAGAGGCGGAGCTCGGCGAGAATCTCGGCGAAGGAGACGAAACGCTGGCGATGGCTGACTCTGCGGAGAGCAGCGCGGACTCGACGGCGGACGGAGCCCTTGCTGACGGCAGCGGGCGCGTGAGGCCAGCCGGCTTGACGGCCGGCTGGTCATCGCGGCAGGTCGGCGGGCTCACGACGAGTGTGGACGGCCTCACGCCCGGCGCCAACTACCTTTTCACCGTGCAGGCGTTCAGCACGGCAGGCTGGGGCCCATCCTCGCCGCCGACCACCGCCCGCACCAACGACCGCGGCCCGCCCGATCGGCCCTTAGCGCCAAAGGTTCGCTTCGACGGCGATGGCGGCGGGCAGCGGTGCACGACCGCCGTGGTGGAGCTGCCCCCGCTAGCTAGCGGCTGCGGCGGCGAGAATGGCGCTGTGATGGAGCTCGAGCACCGCGCTGTACCGAGCGCCTCACCGATCGCCGCACCGAACACGGCATGGGCGTGGCGCGGTGGTGGTCCGCCGGCCAGCAAGGTGCACATCACACGCCTCGATCCGCTGCGCGCGTACGAATTCCGAGCGCGCGTGCGAACGGCCATGGGCGTCTCCGAATGGTCGAGTGCGACTCTCCCCACGCTACCAACGCTCGAGGGTGAGGAGATCCTCTCGGCGCCGCGCGCTCGAGCATTGAGCTCCGATGCGGTTCGGCTCGAGTGGAATGTGCCCGAGATCGCGCGTGCGTGCCGGCTGCCGCTGCGCTGGCGAGTGGACGTGCGTACAGAGAGCAACGTCATCCCATGGGAGACGCTCGGCGAGGCGCGCGTCGGCTTTGGCGGGGCGGACGGCGGGGCAGACGGCGGGGCGGCCGGCAGTGGAGCGGACGGTGGCGGGGCGGGTGTCGGTGTAGGTGGCTGGGCCACTGTCAGCCGACTTGCGTGTACGCGAAGCTGCGTCTTCCGCACCATCCTGGTCGCAGGCGGCTGGTCGCTGCCCTCGCGTCCCTCTGCGCCACTTCGCCTGCCACCGCCGCCCAGTGTGATAGAGGGTGCGACTTCGTGTGCAGCTGCGCCTCCGCCGCCCGCCCGCACCCGGCACTGATGCGACAGGGGCGCGCTGGGCGAGGGATGTGGGCGAAGTTTTAGGCGCGCCGGCAGAGCAGGTGGCGGCTGTCGAAGTGGCCGTCGGAGGCCAATCGTGCACCCTCGACTTCCTCGCTGGCGCCCGATGGCGCGTGCCCGCGAGGCTACTGGCCCAGCTCGTGCAGCTTGTCGACTCGCCCTCGTCGGCACTCTACGAGCCAAACCGCCTCACCGCCAGCCTTGACACGGCCGTTGGCGTAGTCGCCGTCGGCGGCATAGCCGAGCGGCCTACGTTCGAACGGCTCAGCCTATCGGGATCCGATGGCAGCCTGGCACGCGTCGCAGCGCCGCCGAGCCTTGAGACGGCCGCCCTCCTCGACGCCGGCGTGGCTGCGGAGCTTGGCGGCGCAAAGCTGGCCACGGGAAGCAGGGGGGAGGGGCTCAACGAAGGGGATGCTCCTCCCGCTGCGCACGGTGGCATCTCCTCGCTGACGCTCGCGGTACTTTTCGTGCTTGGTGTGGCTACTACCCGCTACCGCTTGGGATGTGGCCGTGCATCTCTCAAGAAGGTCTACTTTGAATCGGCGCGCTTAACAAAACCGGGCGAGCCGCGGCTGCAGCCGTGGGCATGTGTGGTCGACCTGTCCAAGGTGGAAAGCCTTCCACAGTTGCGAGCTACGCTCATGCGCGCCGCCGCTGCCGTGCCAGGGAGCGAGCACGCAACCGCCGACGGCTTGGAAATCGTCATGTGCGACGAGCAGGGGCAGCGCACGCGCTTTGCGGGCCGCTCCATGCTCGGTGCTCTCAAGCGTGCTCACGAGCTGCACGTCACCCTAGGCGAGAGCAGCGATGGTCCTGAGGGGCATGCGCACACGGCCAGAGTGGCGCGTGGCACTGCCGGCGGCACGTTCGGCGGCGACACGACGTGCGCATCGCTCCTGTGCGAGGGCGAAGTCGACGAGGAGACCTTGAGCATCCCTCATTCACACGCGCAGGAGACACTGAGCATCCCTCATTCACTCGCGCAAGAGACCTTGAGAATACCTCATTCACACGCACAGGAGACCTTGAGCATCCCAGGCGTACCGCCTGCAAGAATAAGGTCGATCGTCCCTTGCTGACGCGCTGCTTTTGCCTGGGGTTTGCGCACCGCCATCGGGGCGAAACCTCGTGCCGGTCGCGACCGTTCGCTTCGTAACGAAATGGCGCACGTGCCGGAACCTACAAGGACAGCTGTAGCCTCAGTAGATCCTGCAGATCCGACGCGTTGCCGGGGTCCCATCTCGCGGTTTTAGCTACTTACGTTATGCACAGCTGCAGCGTGCAGCGCGTTGAGTTAAAATGATCATGTTGGACACCTACGCGATCCCAGCCTGAACATCCTTAGCAAGATTGTTTCTGAACTCGATTAACGGTCCTACATCGGATCAACATCGGAAAACTCACACGGAGCTGGCCGGCCACACAAATGTTTCTAATGGAAACCGGTGAAGCCCGGTCGCGCTCCTGGTCCTGCCGCTGCCGGCGGCGCCCCACCACCCAGCATGTAGTCATCAAGTGGGCCGTGGCGCGCACGCTTGACGTCGCTTCCATCCCGCTTGTCACCCTCGTTGTCGCCAAACTGCTGTGCGTGCCACGCGGGGCCCTTGGCGCCTTTGGCAGGCGACGTGCCTCCGCCTCCATCCAGCCCGAGCTGCGCGAGGACGTGCTTCTCGAAGTGCACGTACTCCGTCATCGGGTCGGTTGGGAACTCGGACTTGAGGACCGAGAAGTCGTTCCCGACGATGTCGGGCGAATTCTGCGCGCCCTCCATCAGGAGTATGGCGTGGCACGCGTCGACCAAGCTCACCTCGTGCTGGAACATGAGGCGTGCGTGCGCCTGTGCCAGCCGCACGAGCGCCTCGAGCATGCGGATCGTCGAGCGCGAGGCATCGCGGTCTGCTGTGGCGCGCATACGCGAGTAGTACGCCTGCAGCACGCGCTGCGCGGGCTCACTGAGCGTGGGCAGCCGCGTGGCCTTGACGTACTCAATGTACTTGCGCAGCTTGTCAAGCGGCCACGCCTCTTCCCTGCTGCACGCCGACGAGGAGGAGGCGGCGGCGGCGGCGGCGGCAGGGGCCGCGCCCGGCGCGGCGGCGGTTGCGGCTAGGATGTGCGCCGAGATGCGCTTGTCTCGATCGTCATCATGCGCGTCAGAGAGGAGCAGCACGATGTCGAAGCGCGAGATGAGCGGCGTCGAGAGGCCCGTCTGCGAGTGCAGCGCCACGTGCTTGTCCATCTTGCCGCTCTTGGGGTTGGTCGCGGCGATGACGGTGCACTTGGTGCGCAGCTTGCACACCATGCCTGCCTTGGCGACGGAGATCGTCTGCTGCTCCATGGCCTCGAGGACGGCGGTGCGCTCATCATTCTTGATTGAGTCGAACTCGTCGACGCAGCACAAGCCGCCGTCAGCAAGCACCAGGGCTCCCGCCTCGAGCATCCACTCACCGCTCGTGTCTTTGACGGCGGTGCACGTGAGGCCGGCGGCGGTCGAGCCAATGCCTGTGGTGAGCACCGAGCGCGGCGAGAGCTTGGCAGCGTACCTGTGGGGAAGGGCAGGGCGCCGTGGTGAGCACATGCATGCAAGGTCCCTGCGCGATGCCCACATCCTCCGCGGCGAGAGCTTGGCAGCGTACCGGAGTACCTGCGACTTGCCCACACCCGCGTCGCCCACCAGAAGCATGTGCGACTCGCCGCGTACACGCATGCCGCTGCTGTCCGTGTGGCCCACACCCCCTATGAGCGTGAGCAGCGTCGCCAGCTTGACCAGGTACATGCCTGAGAGGCTCGGGCACATCTGATGCAGCAACCAGTCGCGCGCCACGAGCTCACGCCCCGCGTGGCGCCCCCAAAACTCCTGGAACTCCATCTGGAGCTCGCGCGACACGTGGTCGACACCGCGCTCCTCATTGCGCACGCGCACGTGCTCAGCCGTGATCGCGAGCTCGACATCGGGCCGCTGGTCCTTCGCGAGGGGCCGCCAACGCTTGCGCAGCACGCCGACGACGGTCACGTCGTCGCCCGGCTTGCACCGGTCCACGAGGTCGTCTTGCAGGATGAGCGTGATCGAGCGCGGGATGGCGCCGACCGTGAGTCGATGCACTTGCTCCTGGATACGCACCTCCTGGTAGTCTCGGCACACCTCGGTGCCTGGCACCGGCTCGAACTTGAAGCCGGCGCAGGGCCTAGCCGCGAGGCCGTCGGATGGGCACTCTAGCGGCAGCGGCATCGAGTTGCGCTGCTCAAGGTCGCACTCGACGGCGAAGCGATGCTTGCACTTGGTGCACATGTACTCGCGCCGCTGGTGCACCATCTTGACGACGCCCGTGCGGATGACCGTGCCCGACACCGAGAGGAGCCGGTTGATGTCGGCCGCACGGATGGAAGTGACCGTCGGCTTGCACAGCTCTTTGCAGCACGGAAGGTGGTGCAGGCGCAGGTGGACGCTCTCCTTGGGCTGCGCCATGAAGTCGAGGTCCTCGTCACCACGCTCTTGCACCCGCTGCTGTGCCATGCGAATGGCCTCATCCATGGGCTCCTGCAGCTTGCCCGGGTGATGGAGCAGTAGCGCGCCGAGGGCCGAAATGTCCCAAATGAGATCAAGGCAGTTGACGGCGATCGAGTGGTGCTTTGCGGTGGAGGTGTTTTGGTCGTTGAGGATGGCGACAATGTCCTTCCAGTGGTGGGAGAGGAGGTACGTGCACATCATGTCGGTGTACTCGGAGTTCGTCAGTGCCTCGGCGTTGATCGTGCACTGCAACGCGTTCTCGTGGTTTCTTGACATCGACCCGGCCAGCGATCAAAGCTCGCCCGATCAAAGCTCGCCCGGATTTTCTCTCGCTGATCCCGCGACCGCATTCAGCCAGCGCCGTTCGGGCGCTCAACACGACGCCGTGTCGCAGGGATGTCTAGGGCATTGAGATTGTGGATCACACGTGACGTAACTTTCTCGCGATTTCGTGCAAAATCTTCTGCCTCTTTTGGTCGAGGTGTAACGTTCGCATGTCGGGAGGCTCGCGGTACGGCGTCCCTCGCACCTTCCAATTGTCCATGAGCTTGAGCGAGACGGTCGTCAACGAAGCACAGCTTCGCCTGACCGCGCGGCAGCTGCTCGCTTACGAGCAGCATCGACAGCGTCATCGATTGCATTCGCCGGAGCCTCAACCGTCACCACCACCACTACGATCACCAACGCGGCCTCCTTCACCACCACATCCGCCACAGCCCTCCGCTCACGAACCTACGCTGACACCACACGAGCTCCATGCCTTACAACAGCACGCACAGCGCCTGCTCACATCACAAGCGGCACAGTGGCCCACTCATGAGTCCACGCTGGCGGCGCAAGAACTCCTTACCTTGCGATCGCACGCGCAGCGACTACTCGAATTCGAGCAGCAGCAGCAGCACGATTCGGTCCACGACGTGGAAACGTGGGAGGGGGAGGTCGAAGCTCACAAGCTCAGCCGCGAGCTCGCCGACCTGCTTGCTGAGTGTGCAGCGCGTCAGCTCCAGGAAAGCAACCCTGCGGCAACCGGTAGGAGCACCCGCACGGCCAGATGCGCAGCAGCCGCCACCTCCGCCGCCATGGCTCACGCGGCTGACCCTGCAGTGCCGCGCGCTGCGTACGCACCCACGGTCCTTTCGATGCAGCACCTGAAGACCTCGATGGAGCTGAGGCAAGCGCGCGAGCAGAGGATACGAGACCAATTGGCTGATTTTCGTACCAGCTGCAACTGCCACGGGACGCCGCAGGTCCCGTCGCCAGCCGCGCCTGCGCCCTCACCCACGCACGGCGCGACGCCGAAGGTGCCCACGACACGCCGTGTGCACCAGCCGCCCAAAAGCCCAAACCCACCATCTGTGGGCGAGCGGCCGACGCCACCATCTGTGGGCGAGCGGCCGACGCCACCATCTGTGGGCGAGCGGCCGACGCCACCATCTGTGGGCGAGCGACCGACGCCACCATCTGTGGGCGAGCGGCCGACAGACCAGATGCGCATGGAGATCCGCGCACAGCTTCTACAGAACCTGCCGCGCGTGATGGACGTGTTCCGCTCCTTTGACCGCAATGGAGATGGGCGCATATCGCGCTCGGAGTGTGCGCAGGTGCTGTCGATGCTCGGGCTGCCTCAGTACGGCGCTGCCGAGATGGAGGGGATGTTCGACGCCCTCGACGCCGACCGTAGTGGGACCCTCGACTTCCATGAGCTGGACAGGCTCTTACGCCGTGGTGCCGACGTGCAGCTGGCGGCGGCGCTGCAGGTGGGTGCCAAGGGCGTCATCGAGGTCGAAGCACGCAACCGGCACCGCCTGCGCGCGCACGCACGCGACGGTGCGCCCGAGACGACGCGGGGTGCGCCCGAGACGACGCGCGCCGCGTCGGTGGACGAGGCCACGAGATGGTGTCAGGCGCCCAGCTGTGGGCTGCCGCCTGTCCAAGTGCCGCTGCCGCTACCGCCACTGCCCGAGCCGCCATCGGCACTCGAGCTGCCGCCTCCATCCGTGCCGTCTCTTCCGGAGCCTTCTCCTCACGCCTTTTTTGCTGAACATGGTGAGTGGCGCCGGTGCGTGGCAGGGATGCCTGCTGAGCCAGAGGACGCCGCACCAGCGCACACCCTGCCTGCGCGTCCATCGATGCCGCTGCCTGCACGGCCGTCGCCGCTCGCGTGCATCTCACCTCTGCCAATGTCGCCTCTGCAAGGCGCCTCGCCTCCGGGCGCCTCATCGACGGCGGCGGCCGCGTGTCTGGGGCTCGGCGTGGTGGCGCTGGGGGCGCGGAGCGCTGAGTTGAGCGCTGCTGCCCCGCGATGGACCGCTGTGGGAACGCCGGCCACGGAGGCGAGTCGTGCCGCCCGAGAGGCCGCCGCCGCCGCCGCCGCCACGAGGCACGAGTGGATGAAGCGGAGGCAGGTGGAGGAGGAGATGAGCCACCAGCGCGCGGCCAGTGCTGGCTCGCCGCGACCGCGCGCCACCGCATCTAATAACACGGCGGCGGCGGCAATGACGCCAGCTCCGGCACGAGCATCAACAGTGCCGCTCTATCTCCTCGCGCCGAGCACGGTGGTGGCGATGGCGGCCGAGATTACGGTGCCCGACGCGCGGGCTCCGCCTGACCTGAGAGCGGTTCCGCCCTTGGCGCCACGGGAAGATGCCGCTGCCGGGTGCCGCACGAGCAGGTCCGAGCTGCCACCGAGGGGGCTGCATCAACCCCAGCAGCTCGGGCGGGCAGCGTACGAATTAGTAGGTAGGGACGCGGAGACCACGCGTGCGGTCGGGTACGGATAACAAACGACAGTGAGCGTGCGAAATGAACGCGTGAATTGCATGAACTTGGATGCATGCTACGATGCTACGATCGCGAAGTGCGGACTTTCCCAACTTTCTGCGATTCCAACTTTCTTTGTTCCACATTCGACCTTCGTACAAACGTCGGCGCCGTCGCTCTCCTCGATGTCCGCTACATGCCGTGACTTACTTGAGCGCCGCGCCCGCGCCGCGGCCGCCACGGCGACGAAGATGCACGCGTGGGAGACATATGTGGCCTCCTGCCGAGCAGACGCTCGCCTCCGCCAGCGCTCCGTGATGGAGCCGCAACCCGCCGTTCGGCCGTTGCTGTCGAGCTCATCTAATGGCCCCGCGATGATGTTCAGTGCCTTTAGCTTATCACGTGAGCTCACGGGCACGCGATCAGCAGAACCTCTTTCGGCAGCGGACCAGGGCTCAACAGGAGTGAGTCTCAACACTCCGATGCACCAATATCCGACAAGCAGCACGGTGTCCGGTACATGTACGCGCGTCTCTGGTACGGCGGCAGCTCAGCGCGACGGTGGATATGGGGGCCTCCCTTGGAAAGATGAAGGCATGAGCTTGATCATGGAGCATGAGGACGCGATGAGTGAGCATCATCTCAACTTTACGACGACCTCGGACGCCATGGAAGATGGAACGAACCAACGTACTGTTCATGTTCCTCCATCATCGGAGCGCGAGGACGAGCTCCTGACTGATCTGGAGCTCCTCGCGGGGTTTCGGCCCGGCGGGCTGAGCGAGTTCCCGCTTCAAGCGCTGTCCAGGCGCCAGGCCAGGCGCTACTAGTCGGTACAGTCGCGTATGTATGTCATGTGGCGTGGCGCCAGACCACTGTGCACCACGAGTCACGTTTGCAGCCGCGATATTTTGAAGTGTATGCGCATGAGACAGGACTCAAAGTCAACGGCTAAAACGCAAGCATGTCGATGTCCGCCGCGACGACCGTGCTCGGCTCACGGCTCGTGTCATCCGGCCGTTCCCGCGGTTCGGCCTCCGACCTGCTCTTACACCTCTGAGCTCTGAACGCGGAAGGCGTATATTAGGTGGGCGTGGTCTCCGGTCTTGGGTCTATGTCCGGTGCATAAAGTCGCACACAGCGACGGGGGCGGAGCAGGTGTATAGACCCGACCCCATCGCCGGCCATCGGTGCTGTGAGAGCTCGGGAGCGAGCGCGAGCGGGAAGCGAGATAGCGAGCGGGAAGGTGTGCCCACCTCACACGTGTGTGTCAACATGTATGTGTGTGCTCGGGAGAGAGTTCAACGTGTGCCCACCACATGTGGTGCCCATCTTCACGATCTGCCTAGTTCAGGTTGCTCGCGTCCGCGCATGAGTGCCGCTACAGACGTGCTAACAAAAGTGCCGCTGGATCGTCGCACCTGCCGTCTCGCACTCATCTCGCGCATCTGGTCTCTAACTGTGGTCTCCTCATTCGAGCAGACGGACGGGACACAGCACTTGCCCCTGTACATGCCGCAGCTCAAGTCCCCTGCTGCTAGGAGATGCTTTCCTTCGGCGCCATTTCCAAGCCAGCCCGCAGAGGCCGGTCATGAGAAGGAGGACGCCGCCGCCGACGCCTGCGATGAGGCCGATGTCCATGCCCTTGTCGGGAGAGGGCGACGTTACAACAGTCGACGGAGGAGGCGACGTTAAAAGGGGCGAC